>CM014730.1:42647903-42777664 GCA_004329165.1 Spatholobus suberectus | reverse complement strand
TCATTAGTCTATTGCTGAGGTGTATCCTCTGTTGGTTTTGCTTCATTTGTTTTACGAGATCAAACAAACCTAGTTGTAAATATGCAAAATCATCCTCAACGTCTGATAGTCTCTTATTAAGGGTTAGTGTATCATTGAATTTAACATGAATAGATTCTTCAACAATAACAGTTCTAGAGTTAAAGACTCTATATGCCTTTAATGTATCAGAATACCAAGAAAAATACCCTTATCAACCTTAGAGTCAAAGTTTCCAAGTTAATCTTTAATGTTGAGGATATAACACTCACATCCAAAAGGATGGAAGTATGAGATATTAGGTCTTCTTTTCTCCATAATTCATAAGGAGTCTTATTGAGATAAGGTCTAATCAATATTCTATTTTGAACATAACACACTATGTTCACAGCTTTTGCCCAAAAGTACTTAGGAATTGAACTTTCACAGAGCATGGTCGTAGCCACCTCTTAAGAATTTTTTTTTACTCTCAACTACCTTATTTTGTTGAGGGTTCTCGATGAAAAAAGTTTACGCAAAATACCATTCTTTTTATAAAAAAAGTTTGAACTCAATATTATCAAATTCAGTTCTATGGTCACTTCTTATGGCAATTATACAAAAATCTTTTCATTTTGAATGTGTTTACATAATTTCAAACACATTGAAAGACTTGTGTTTGTGGGCTAAGAAGTATAGCCAAGTGTATCTAGAATAGTCTTCAGCAATAACAAATACATACTCTCTTACCACCAAGACTAAGAGTTCTTGTAGGACCAAACAAATCATATATAACAGTTCTAATGGTCTATAAGTGGAAACAACATTTTTGGATTTAAAAAAAGTTTTGATTTGTTTCCTTTTTTGGCGTGCTTCATAAAGAAGATAACTTTTCCAAGAAATCTCAGGTAGTCCTTTTACCAAATGTTTTTTATACAATTTTGAAACATGTTTCAAATTGACACGCCCAAGCTTTTTGTGCCAAATTTATCTTTCATCTTCTTTGGAAACTAAACATGTTACATTTTGTTTATTTAAATGCTCAAGCTCAATCTTATAAAGATTGTTATGTCTTTTGACAGTAAAAAGAATAAACTTATCATTATGTCTGACTATGCATGAATCCTTGTTGAAGTAAACTATAAACCCACTGTTATAAAAATTGACTTATGCTAAGTAGGTTATACTTCAAACCTTCAACATAAAGAACATTATCAATAGTAGGTAGAGGTGGCTGCCAACTTTACCTATACCATTGATCTTCATTTTCCCCTCTAAAGGAAACTCTTCCTTCATGTGGTTGGAGGTCTAGGAACATAGACTTTTCCCTCATCATGTGATGTGAGCATCCACTGTCCAGGTATTAGCATGAATCTTTCCTTCTTCCTATTAAGGATATCTGCAATAGGAATAATCTAATATTTTGGTACCCAAATCTTCTTAGGTCCTTTTATGTTAGTCTCAATAATCTTATTTGACCTTACCTTCCTTTTGTGTTGGCATTTTTGTGAAGGGTGCCCAGCTTTCCATAAAAGTTACATGAGGTTGAATAAGACTTTAAAAAAGATGGCTTTTTGTCTTTACTTCAACATAGCCTAAGCCAGATTTGTCAGATTGAAGTCTTTACATTTTAAAATCAAATGAAGTTTAGAAGAACCATTTATAAACTTGGCCAGATCTTACTTAAGACTAATGATTTCTTTCTTCAATCTGTTGACTTCAAATGAAAGCATAGTCTTTTTAGGATTTGAGGCTTGACTTTTGGTCAACCTCTCTAGATCTTTCTTAAGCTTTTCATTTTCTAAAACAATTTCTTTATATTTGTCTTTACACTTTTTATACTCAAGAGAGATCGTGTGAGAGTTTGCAAGAAGAGTATAATAAGAAATCTCTTCCTCATCATCAAAAGCAAACTCATAGCTATTCAACGAACTTGAATCATATTCAAGTTTTGAATTTACCTCAGAGGTTGTTTCATCTGTATTAGCATCGGATAGATATTGGCCTTTTCATTGTTTGAATTGCTACTATTACTGTCCAGATCTTCCCAAATGGCTAAAAAGCTCTTTTTCTTGCTCTTTTTCTTGGGGTTCCATTTCTTTCTTAGCTTTGGACACTCGGCCTTCATGTGTCTAGGTTTCTTACATTTGAAGCAATAATCTCACTACAGGAGGATATTACAAAATATTTTCATGATACATGATGCTGGTATAACTCAAAGTTATAAAGGAAAAGACATAAGGCTTGCTCTCTTTTTGTTTGAATGTGAAGCATGGTTTAGTACAAGAAACTGGTTTGATATATGCAAATTTGGAGGCCTGGCTCATCCTACAAAAACAACACATGCATGCATTCCTTTAAGGTAAGATATGGTTTTATCAGCTCATTGGATTTGGAAACCCGGCAAGCTGTACTTATGATGGCTATCCAGAATGTATTGGTATATTGTAGCGAAGGGCATCCTTGGTTGTGTGGTCATCTTTATTTGAATGGGGAGTATAGAATGTATAATTTGATCATAATTCTTTATTGTAATTCAGGAGTTATATGGTTAGGTGAGGGGCTTATTTTGGTTGGAGGATGTTTTCATCGGCGGTGATGTAATCTTGGTTAGTTAGACTTGGTGTTAGTCAATATTGAGTACTTCTTGTGCTTAATATTAGTTTCTTTTTCAATAAATAAATAATTTTGCTGATAAAAAATAAAAATCTCACTGCTTTCTTTTTTAGGTTGCTTCTTGATTTTGCTATCCTTTCATCTGGAGAGTACTGAATCTTCCTTTCTTCTTGATCATCTTCTTGAACTTCTTGGTCATCAAGGAGATCTCATCATTAGATGAACAACTTGAACTTTCATCTAAGCTTTCTGAGTCTTCAGACTGTAATTTGAGAGCTTTGCCTTTAGTCTTGGTTTTAGGTTTTTCTTCAGTCTTTTAGCTAGACTCTTCAGTCTTGAAGCTATAGATCATTGCTCTTGATCTTTTCTCTTATGAAAAAATGAACATTATGAACTCTCAGAGCTCCAAGCAGCTCGTCAAGGAGTTAAGGTCTTCATGTCCCTAGCTTAGCTATAGTTATGGCCTTTGGTTTCCCATACTTGGGAAGACTGTCCAAGATCTTAAGATTGTTTTGAGCTTTGGTGAACTCAACACCAAGACTTTGAAGGCCATTGATGATTGTTTGAACCTTTCAAACATTTCATCAATAGTTTCTATGTCTTTTATAGTGAACATCTCGTAGTGCCTTTGCAAGGTGGTAATTCTTCTTAACAGAACATTTTTAGTTCATTCATGTGTTATGCATATAGCATCCCACATTTCTTTGCTACCATGTAGCTATAAATCTTGTTATATTCATATTAGATAAGCACAAGTGATGATACACCTTGCTTCAATGTTGAGTTGGAGCATGTTAAAGTCCTCTTGGTTGTATTCGCTTTTAGGCTTGGTGAGAATAAGGTCTCCATGTGTAATGATTCTCTAGATGTTGTAATGGGTGGACTTAATGCACATTTCCATCCTATCTTTCTAGTAGGCGTAGTCCTCTCCATTGAAGGCTGGAGGCCTTGATAATGAGACTCCTTCAAGAATGAATTGTCCTTCTAGATGTGCCATGTGGATTTTTTGTCCTCTATCACTTGTTAAAGTGCTCAAACCCTTAGAGGATGAGCTCTGATACCAAACTATAAAGCATAGAAAAACATAAGGGGGGTTGAATTGTGTTTTAAAACATTTTTGGAAATCTTTTCGCAAGACCTCGTATCGTCTGTTTGTAAGACGAATATAAAACTTGTTCAAATAGATTTAAACTCAAAAGTGTAAGATTATTTTGTAAAATCTTTTTAAACACACTTATAAACATGTTATAGAAAGAGACAAAAGAGATAAAACACAAAGTTTTTATACTGGTTCATCTCACCTAAAGACTACATCTAATTCTTGACACACTTCCAAGTTCTACTATAACTTTCACAAGTTACAAGTTTCTTTTGTCCAAGCCTTTTCAAGCTTAACCCAAGTAGTATTTCACTTGCCTCTCCAAGCAAAAATGTCAAGTATTCTTTAAATCAAAACCTCTTTAGGCTTCTACAATTTCACTTAAGAATGGTTAAGGGTAAAATCTCTAACTGTGTTTCGTCTTATCAGATGGATGTACAATGAAGATCTAAGTCTATGGCTTAGTGACTATGTCACTTTGCATAGGAAGAACTTGAAAGAATTTTAGAATAAGAAGGCTTATGGAAACTTAGAGAGAATATGAAAGCTTCAATACTTGCAACTTCTTCCACATATAGGTCTTCATAACTATTTATAGAGTTCAAAGAAAAGTATCGGTTGAGAAAGCTTCAGAACTTCCTTTGTCTATTGAAGCATTGTGGAGAAAGTGTCCACTGAGGCATTAAATTCCTTTCATCAACCAGTCACTCCTATAAGATAAAGCAGTCCACATATCTTGCCCTTTTCGTACTGAATCTTGTGGTAGTGAGCATGTTTCACTTTATCATACTGACAAGTAAGCTGTTGTGCCTTCATTTTGGCAAATAGCTTTACTTTTCAAAAAGTAGGTATTTTTACATCCCTTTTCTTGTATTTTTGATAAAGTAGGCATGGGAAATCTTGAAAAGGGATCAATCTTTGTACAAAACATATTTAAAATAAGCTTAAGGAGCGCTTAAGTATCATCTGACCATAAGATGCAAGGTGTGTTCGCTTGACTTATACAAAAACACTGATTTTATAAACTTTAAAGGGCGAGTTCAGTCTGATTAAAAACAAATAGTTGTGTTTGTAACACCCTTAGGGTTATTATTGTAAACTAAGTCTAGATTCTAAGAACGAAAAACTTGAAAACATAGAACAACATACAGATGCTACTCACAAATATAATTTGGTTTTAGACACGAATAATACAATAAAATAGAATGCATGCCTAATACAACTCATCTACTCACCCGAAGGTAGTGTAAAGAAGCAAAAAGAGTAATACAAGGAAACAATGTAAACTAGACTACGTCTTCTCACATGTGACTCCAAGATGCATCTGCACACGTCTTCACCTGTATCCTGAAAAAGGGAAAACTTAAAGAAGTGAGACATAATGTCTCAGTGAGTGCTCTAAGGACTCTACGGGCTAAGTCAGACGCTTCTACTCAAACAACCTTCATCATTTATCTCATGTCTTTAGTCTTACTAGGTCTCTCATAATTCTCCATACCTATGGTCGAGTCTACATTTTTCATAGTCAATACTTTCTGTTAACTCCTCTCTCATTCTCACAACTGTTATACAAGCTTACTATCTCATTCTCATCCTTAGAATTTCATCCTTATTACTTATACTTTCTTACCCAAAACCCTCTCTAGTATTTAAACCCTTTAGTTAGATTTCTCTTCTTCCTTTTGATATTTAAAGTTGTCCTCTAGGGGACAAGTCTAAGGCTACAAGCATTCTAAAATACTCTTGACCCTCCCTTAACACTTACCTTAATACTTTCATTTTGTTCTCTCTTACTTGTCTTATACCTTCTATTACGTCATGTGGGAATTCAACCTTTTCTCTGTCTCATTCACAACTATTATATCCAACTAGAACTCTCGTGATACTATCTTAAGGTCTAGCCTCTCACATATACTTAGGGTACTAAGAACAATCCTAATTACAAAACATACTTTTATTTTACATCATTCACCTAGTAACTAGACATACACCTCGTTTTGTTTCATCAAATAGGAATAACACACATGCATAATATAATCACATATACATAATCTTGACACGTCATCATAAGACACAATTACATCTCCACATGTGTACACATATATCAATCACTCATGAACAAGGTCGCATATACTTCACATAGTTACAACATAGCACACTTTACATATCACATTACAACAGGATGCATATGCATGCTATGTTCCTAAATTGCTACTCATGCACATGTGGTACCAACTTAAACTTGTTGGAAAGTAGACTAGGAGTAAATGCACGGCCATAAGAAGTACCATCGACACCGATGCCTTCGGCTTTTGCACCCTCAACTAGTATGATATCTCTCGACAACTAGTCAAGATTATCCAGTTTTGCCAATACGCTCCGGCTCCATGGGATTAGCATGGACCATTGGAGTTTCCTAACCAGATACCACCCCCCCTAGGCTAAGGTTAGCCAACCCATCACAGCTTCCATTAGCTAGATTCCTACATACTTTCCTTCATCACATAACTTAAATGTTATGATGCATGGTCACATACAATGCTTATAGCTTTTTATAGGCTTTTATCATGAGACATTGACACAAGTTCATATCACACTCAATTTTCTCAAGATAAATAACAATTACAAATTATAAACTCAACAAGGCATCCAAAGAAGCAATAATAAGTTAAAGGACCGTAAAAAAGAGTTCACAAGCGCAAAAAAAGGCAAGGAAGAGACTCAGACATGCGTTTTGAAGTAGCCAAGCTCGCACATGTCCGATAAGTTTGCGCCCCTAGCGAACAACACAGTCACCCAGTGCCAGCGCGGAGTCTAGTTTTCGAAAAAAAGTCTCCCAACGGCTATCTAACCCCTCTAGGTGGATCTGAGGTTCTTAATCACTTCTTCTATCTTGATAATTGGTTAATCTAATTTATAAACTCTTCACTCACTCATAGTCCCCTCAAAACCTATCAAATCCTTAACTTAGGCATAAAGAAGGGGAAAAGGTAAATAGATAAACAAGCATAACATAAAGGCCAAGGTAGGACATAAGGGAGAGCACTCACCTTTAGGGACACGCAAAGTTAAGTTCTAGGGCTTGGGTTCTCCAGTTTCTATTCCTTTTCTTCTCTTCCTCTTCTTTTTCTATTTTTCCTCATTCTCCTTAACTTCTTTCTTCTTCTATTTTATCACAACTAAACCTAACTCTCCTTCTCTATTCCCTTCTTGTAACACATAGGTGGGTATGTAGCTTAGTGGGCTTTAGTCCCCTATTGGCCTTAGATGCTCTTTTGGATTCTATTATAATATTCCTACTAATTTCTATTACTAGGGTAGTAATAACAATAATAATAATAGCTACAACAACAACAATAAATATAATAATAACAACAATAGGAACAATAATAATAATAAGAGATATAATAATAATATAATAATAATAACAATAACTCTTAAGGCGTCTTTTATCCAATAACACATGAGAAGGGTCCTACTAAGAGCTACCTAATGGTTTATTTCTAGTACTTGAAATTTAGGGTGTTACACTATTTGGCATAATCAAAATAAATTTAGACTATTATTTGTCCTTTATCCTAACAACCCACCTATATGTACATCACAAAAAGAGGCCTATGTTAGAGTAGTACATACTACACCCATCTCAACAAACCTATGTGCTGCAAAAAGTAGATCCTACCATCATCCCTACTCAAATGGAGCCTTCAAATAGCCCTTCTCCCTCACTATTGCTACTACTAGTGAGATCAACAAATCTATTAGGTTATTGAATGTCCATGCCAGGAAATCCCATCACATTGGAAGGAAAAGAAGACAAACTCAGCCACCCATTATCCATCCTTGGCTAGTAAACCGGGGAAGGAACAAAGCATTCATAGGGCATCTACTACTGTGTGGGAGGCACAATCAAAGATGGCAAGGGATCATAAAAGTGGATCACTCGTGCGTACTGGAAATCCATCATGTATACGTCACTTATGAGCGGTGGAGGAGGTGGTGTAGGGGCTCTGATGTAACCAATTAGAGGTGCAACTATAATCATCAAAAGTAAAGTAATAGAAGGTGCAGGCATCAAAATATCTAGATACACAAAATAAAAGCTGATAGTAACATGCCTCTAGTAAGTATCCTTACTAGACTCAACATAATGCTCCCATAACCTAGTGGGGCTATACTCCAAATGAAATTGTCTCATCAATGGGGAAAAGGCCATCTTCATATATCATTGTCACATATAATTAAAGAATAGAAAAGAGGAGTAAGGTGATTCATTTCTCTTTATAAACCACTTTTACAAGGGATATAATAATGAAAGATAAGACACAACTAACTAAAATCAAGAAGGAACCAAGAATTTATTCTAAGTTGCTCTAATCTACCTAACACTTGATAGTACGTACGGATTCATACACCTCACTGATGAGCTATTCTCACAAGAAAGTGATTCGGAGACCATATACCCCTAGCCATCATGGTACAAATCCTCGTCATCAATCTTTAATCATTGAACTTTCACAACTCTTGAGCTCTCACAGCTATTTCTCTGGGGTACAAACTATACCAATCTCGGTGATGCTGAGCAGGTGTTAGGGTTATCAAGTCGGTTACATGATTATCCTGACTCAAGGGTGCTACCCCGACCATTAGGATCTACACAACTTGATACCATACCCTTTAGACCATATCAATGGTCCTTGCCTTTATTCCTCAATGTACCAAACTGTAACTTTCCTAACTATGGATCACACATCTTAGCATGTGATTTTACACTTTTTCCCAGCTCATCCTTGCCTCAGAATTATTTATACTATGACTTTTCGAAATTTCCGGCAAAGTATTCTCTTGTTATAGAGAATCACCTTCACAGAGATATTCCAAATATCTCTATTCTTTCCACACATATCATTCTTTCCAATTCAATTAATTCTTAAGATAGAATCTTTATTGCTTGCTTGTTAATTCTAAAAAGATTCAAGTACTTTTATAAATAAGTTAAAATTAAACTTTACCTTTATACTGCCTATTAAATTAAACTAGACTATTATTTAATTACTAATCAATTAAATTTTAGTGATTCCATAAGCTTAAGGAAAATTAATTTTAGTTTAGCCTAATTTTTACTAAGTGGTTGTGGGTCATAAAATGCAATTAGTAAATCAATTTAAAATTTAAAATACATACATATTTATTTATTAATTGAGAAATTCATTTGTTTCAAGAACCTAAATTTAAATCTCCAACTCATTTTGTAAGTCTAAGTTATTTTTATTCAATTCAAAGTTTTGGGCTTATAAAAATAATTATTGTCTTGAATCCTAAGTTTGGTCCAATTGAAAATTTTTGTCCTCCCCACTTGGGCCTAAGGCCAAATCTTATGTAGGACAAGAAAGGGGCCAAAATTTTTATTTTTCACACACTAAATTGATATATTTCAAAATAAAATTTTATTTAATACAATTTAATAGTAAAAAAATGGTTGTCTTCCTCCTTTATGGATGATGGCCAAATGGTATTAGATATCATGGACCCAAATGAAATTTTTTTCCAAAACAACTCATAAAATTTCATCACCCATTTGATACAACTCTTTTGAAATCAAAAAACTTAGAATCAAATGAAAAGATTCCAATGTGATCCCTCACTTTCTCTTTAAACTCTAAGACTGAGAGCCTTGTTGGGAGTCTCAAACAAAATTTTGCTTCAATGGAAGCAATTTTACCAATCAATCCCATGAATAATAAACTTTTGTTATAACAACTAACTTAAAACTTATAGAAGATTATGAATCTAGGAGAAAAATGATCAAGAACATTACATAGTTTTCAAGAACTCAAGTCACTATATTCATAACAAATTGAATTGAAGGCTACATGAATAAAATAGAAATTAAAACAACTCAAGCATCATAAACATAGCAATGAAGGTAGGAGAAATTTAATAACTCGAACCCATCAAGAAAGTGATAAAAGAATTAAAGCAACACACTCCTCCACCCCCCCCCCCCCCCCCCCCCCCCCCCCCCCCCAATACCTTAGACGAAGATGGAGAGGTAGTGAAGAAATGATAAAACAAAGCTAAAACTTTGACTCCAATGGAAGTTCCTACCACACCTAAGCTTTGATGGAGGCTTATAGAAGTAGAAAAAAATAAAATAAAAGATGGACGTGGTGGGGTTGGAATGCTCACAACTAGTTGAGGGAGAAATGAGAGGAATGAGTAAAAAAAATGAGTGTGGATGAGGGGGGGGAGGCATAGATTTGTGCTTGCAAAATCTAAAATCAAGATTTGGTGTTATAATTTAAATGTAAAATGGTGATGATTATCTCTAGGTGACTAATATATATCCCAAAATAACTTAGTTAGGCTCTTATTTAGGTGGTTTAGTTACATTAATTTAGACACATGTTAAATATGTGTAATTAAGTTTTATTTTATAAATTAATTCTAATCTATTTTAAAACTCATTTTTAATTAACCTTCTTGGATTCAAGCCTGGAAGCCCAAATCAGCCAGCTGTAATTCGTGCAGTGCTGGGCCCAAAACATTTCTTTTCTTAATTTTTTTATAAATAATTATTAATTTATTAACTATTATCCATATTTTATTAAAATAATTAGTTTTGTGCACTTTTCTTGTACAAATTGACATGTCATAAATTAATACTACTAACCGCTAGTCTCAAATAACTTTTTAAATTTTCAAAATCATTTTAATTAATTTTCGTGAATTTTTTATTATTAAAATATATTTTTAAGCTAAAATGTACTATAAGACCCATTTTAATTTAATAAAATCCAAAACAATCCACGTAATTCTAGAAAAATTTATTTCATATAAAAGCATAATTTATATAAATTTCTTAAAATTTTTGGATGTCAAAAGCCTCTAGTTTGGCTTATCAAATCTTAAGGGGCATTTTGGTTATTTTATACAGAAATTTCAAAAAAAATTCATAAAATGCTCATAATTAGATTTTATTATTCTAAACATAATTTTTATCTCAAATATAATTTTTTTCTAAATTTTTATGTACTTTGATCTATTTTAACTTATTTAGTAAAATTGGGGACAAAATGGTCTTTTGCTAGGGATTTGTTCGAAAAAATTATTAAAAATCAAAACAAATTTTTTTTCAACATTCCAGACACAATTGTGTAGTCGAAATATTGAGATAATCATTAGTTACATAAAAAAATCGAAAATAAAAAACTTACTTAAGGAAATGTGAAGGCGTTACATATAAAGGCATCAAAATGGGCTTGGCTTGATGGGCCCGATGCATGGGTTGGGTTGGGTTGTGAAAAATCAAGCCTAAGCTTATTTTGATTTGGCCTAGCTCGACCCAAATTTTCATTGGGCCGAAGCAGGCTGACCTGTGATGGGTTGGGCTAGGCTGTAGGCCTTATTTATTTATTTATCTTTTTATTAAATTTTTTTATAATTAGTAAAATCGTTAATGATAAATTTAGTACTACATGTATTGTTAATGTCTATTTTAAGGATAATATTATGTGTATGTTGAGTTTTGTTTTTAATTTCCAACACTTGTTTATTGTTACAATTGATGCACTTTATTTTATTTCTATTATTATGTATTATATTTTGCTACTTTAGAGCACACATAACAATCTATATTTTTTATTTCAGTTTATAGTGATTAAAAAATATTTTATTAACTTGTTATATTAAAATTTATTTTAATCATTTTTATTTTTTAATATTTTAAAAATGATTGGCCCATGGGTTGACCCACAACCCACTAAGCGCTAGGTTGGGTTGGGTTGTGCTAGGAAAATTTTATTTTGATGTTAATTGGCTTGACCCAAAAATGTGTTGACACGTGACAGACCTATTTGAATGGGTAGGGTCAACCTAAATCAACAGCTCTAGTCAACCATGACTTATACCACGTGGCTGTCATGTGTCATCTACATCACACATGTTGCCACGTGGCTAACACATGGTGGCCATGAGGTTTCTCATGTTAGCTCTTAGCCACGTCAATAAATGGGACTAACAGATCAGTTAGCATCAGGGACTAATTCCACTAGATTTCAAAAAGATGAAAACCAAGTCTTTATAAAAAAAAACAATAATCATATTTTACCCTTAAATTTTCGTTGTTAAAATTACGTTAAGATGACACATCTATAAAAGTGAAGTGTACACCCAAAAAGAAAAAGAATATATATATATATATATATATATAGGCGTCTTGGGAAGCTAGTGGATGGGCTTCTAGGTGAAGCATATTAAAATATAAATTAATAGAAGAACATTCAACAAGCGTGTTTTTGTTCGTTTACCAGTAGAGAGAGGAAGAAAATTAGGAATCAACAGCAATCAATTATATATATGTTAACGAGGCTTCTTGGGAGGCTAGTGGATGGGTTCTAGGTGAAGCAAAACAACTTAAACATGCAAGTCATATTAAATTAAAATATAAATTAATAGAAGAACATTCCACAAGCGTGTTGTGTTCGTTTACCGGTAGAGAGGAAGAAAATTAAGAATCAACCGCAATGAATTTCATATTATTCTTTCTTCTAAATAGTTTCTAAAGTAAAAAAATTATATAAGTAATATCTTAGATATTAAAAATCATGTTAAGTAATTTTTTAAGTATTGAAAAATCTTTTAAATTTGTCCTTGAACATTAATAAAATATATCAATTTAGGTAGAGTCAACAAAATAGACCCGACCTATTCAACTCCTACAAAAAGGGTTAGACTAGGCCTTAAAAAACATAGCCCAAAAGAAACCGAGCCATTTTGGCTCAACCCGTTTACCCCGGTGGACCAATTGGACCCAGATTGGGCTGACATGGTAGTAAATGAATTAAAAAATTATGTTATTTCTCATTTTGTATTTAAGCCGCATGCAGCTCTTCAATTTCTAGAGAGAGAGGTAGAGAGGGCCACCGTATATGTTCACGTTCAAAATAAGTGAGTAAATTTACATCAAATTATAATGGGTACCTCGTTCATATCTGTTTCCCCCCAAATAAATTGATAGCAATTAACAAATTCCATGCTTCAATTTTTCTTATTTTTAGCATTAGAATTAACCTGCTGCAATCACTAATCAATTTTATTTTATTTTTTAATATGATTTAAATAATTTAATTTATATAATTTTTCACATTAGAATTAACCTGGTTCTTTATTTTCTTGTTTAGTCTCAGCGGATTATTACCATTTATATAACGTAAGGGAATACGCCACCTTTATATACGCTTACAATTTAATTTTAAATATTTAATATGATTTAAATAATTTAATTTTATATAATTTTTCACAAAATAATAATTATAATAAATAATAATGTTAATCGATTCCTAAAAATTAAGGCTAAATTGGCCTGGTAGCCCACATAGGGTCAGGCTATAGACCGGCCCGACCCATTTGATACCTCTAAATTTAGGAACTAAAACTAATAAATATTTAATAATAAATATTTAATACTTTAAGAATTACTTATATAATTTTATTATTTTAAAGACTAACTAGGAGAGAGAGAATAATACTTTTGAGGGATCAAATTGATAGTTTATTCATTTTGAATTTTTATTATTTATTTGAAAAGAAACATATAAAAAAGTATTTTGTTGATTCTACATGTAAAAATCCCTCTCCCCCCCCCCCCCCCCCCCCCCCCTTAATTTATCATGAAAAATGAGGTGAAATAGTTGTTGCTTAATCTTATTTTTTTTGTTTTACCTTTTTAAAAATTGAATATCGTTTTTTTATAACATAAAAATAATAAATAATTTTATTTTTAGAAAAATAATATTGTAAAAAGTTTAAATAATGTAGAAATAATAATAAAACAAAATTTAGGAAAAATAATTAGTATAAATCATATATATATATATAATTTATTATTTATTTATTTTCATTTATTTTCTACTCATTAAATAAGTAGAAAATTTTTCTGTTTTTTATTTATAAATAATACATATTTTCTGCTATTTTTTAATATTTTTTTCTTCCTACTTTTTCTTTCTTATTTTTTTCATTTCTATTTCATTTTTGGTACAAAGAGAGGGTTAGTGGATGAAAACAAAGAAAAAACAACTAAGTGCAGGGATAAGATAACATGAACAAAATTATGGAATTTAAAAATATTTTCATGATAAATACTTGATTTGATTTTAATGATATTGACAATTGATGTTAATAATTGTTATGTTTTCATGGTTTAAGTTTTTTAATAGCCTTGTAATATCAATTGAAGGATCTCCATTTAATGTCATCCTCTCTTCTTGAATTTTGTTTAGCAGGAAAAAAAAAGTTAGAAAATTATGCCCCTTTAATATTTCAACCAAAAGAGGAGTGATAGTAATATTTTTTTAACACATTTTTTTAATATCTTCTTTATTTATGGTTAAAATTTATTAAAAATTACAAAATTATAAGTAGGACTCGTTAAATAAGAAGTAGAACTAACAATTTTATAATTTCAAATAAATTTCAATCTATAATATAAAAAAATATGTTAGAGAAGTGTGTTGTTAACATTTCTCTTAGCATATTCAAGAAGGGTAACAACTGAAACATTTCATTTCCTTTTTTGGGTTTTATTGATGCCTAAGAACATCTCTATTATAACATCTCTCTTTTTTATTTTTCACACATCTTAAATGGGTCATATCATTATACATAACTAATTTTTACTTTTACAACTTAAACAATTATCCAACTTAACAACTTTAAAATTTTACTAAATAGATCTCACAAATAACTTTAGATCCTTGTATTTCATCACATTAATTTTATTAATTAATTTTTTAATATTATTATAATATAATCAGGACAAAAGAAATATAAACCAATGCTTATTCAAGCACCTGCTGCTTAAAGATTGCTTAATAAGCACCAACCTCGACAACAAAATCTTATTAAGCATAGGCATTTAATAAGAAAAGTGAATATAGGCACATCTGATGGAAATGGCCGGATATTCTCATCTAAAATTCATGACTGATGACAAACATCACCCGGTGAATTTCATCCAAAGGATCGTATATATCCAAAAATCACCTGAAAAATCCAAACTACATACACAACAGAAAAACAATAGGCACCAATCCACCATATATTACACCACAACTCATCCATTCAAATGATTCCACTGTGCAAACACCAGCACTTGGCTTTTCTATTCTTGGCTGACCTGTTCAACAGATCAGCCAAGTTCTTCCTCTCCTTTGACTCGTGTCTCTGAAGCCGGTAAGAGTGACGAAGAAGGCTTAAGCAAGTTTTGCTTTGAAGCCTTCATGATTCTCACCGGCTTCAGAGGCGCGTGAGCACCAACAAGGTGAGGAAAATTCAACTTAGCTTTGCTACCACGCATCTTGAAAGCAGCTCTATCATAAGCTAAACCCGCTTCTTCTTCAGTCTCATAAGTCCCAAGCCAAACCCTTGCACCCTTCTTCTTTGGGTCCCTTATCTCTGCCGCGAACTTCCCCGACGGCCTCCGCCTCACGCCCCGGCAGCGCTTGCATACCGGCGGCGCGTGATCTTCACGTGCTTCCACAGGCTGTTCCCTTTTGCACGCCCACAAACCCTTCGCCTCGTGGACACTCTCCGAGCCTAACGTAGGGCTTGGCAATGGTTCGTACGATGGAGAGTAACTAATTTGGGGGTTGGAAACATTCGTGAGAGTGTTGGAATCACGTTCAAGCTGAAGCAGACGGTGTTGAACACATTCCAATGGAGAAAAATCGCAGAATATTGAAGCAGCCATGTTAGTTAATTTTGGATGATAAAAGCGAGGGTAGTGTGTGTTTTTCTTTTGGAGTTATCTTTGCCTTTACCCGAAACACTTGAGATTGTGTGTCCTTGTTTCTTGATAAGAATAATGTGTTATGACGTTATGCACTTATACCCGTGATTTTCGGACTTGTTTAAATTTTATATTATTTTTTTAATTTTATATACTAAATGTTTTAGTCAAGGTAACGAATCATTGGTTTGGGAATATATGTCTAATATATTTTAAATAAGATTTTGAGATCAAAGTTACATTGGTCTGAATAAAATTAATATCAGATTCTTTAAGTAAGGTTTTAGAGTTGAGCCTTATAGATGAAAAAATATAGTTGAGAAGAAAAATACTATTAAAGAATGTTAGTCAAGTTTTTCAGTAAAATTAATTATAAAGTCAATAGATACTTCTTACTTAAGACATGATAACAAAAAAAAAAGAATTTGAGTCAGGACACTGTGCCATAAGTAGAATACATAGCGCCATTTAGACAAAAAAAGTGCTATGTAAAATACAAGAAGATTTAAGAGAATGCTTATTCTATTTTTCCTAATAAGAGGGTGCTTATTTAAATAAGTGCTTTATTAGAGTGTATTCTTTTTAAAAGGTTAGATTAGTCTGTGAGTCCCTAAAATATTTGAAATTTTTTAATTAGGTTCTTAAACTAAAAAAAAATTGTAATTAGATCATTAATCTTGTGAAATTTTTGTAATTAAGTTCTTAGGGTTTTTGAAAAATGCCACAAATTATCATTTTTTGGTGGTTTTAAGTTGTGAGAAACCAACTCCAGGGACTTACTTTTTTAGTTTAGGATCTAATTATAATTTTTTTTAGTTTAAGGATCTAATTAAAAATTTTCAAATAGTTTAAGGACCTACAGATTAATTTAACTTTTTCTTAAAAAAAAACTTCTTAGATCCTTGTTTAAATAAGTGCTTTATTAGAGTGTATTAATTTTTTTTAAAAAAATACTACATAAAAAGTGTTTTCTATATGAAGCGCTCTCTATGTATTAATAAAAATTAAGATTTCCTTCCTCACAACTCGCAAATCCTCGATTCAGTTCTCCAGCTCTCGTTCTCGTTCTCTTGAAAAGGACACTCATTTTGCAGCTAGTTCTCGTTCAAGGACACCCATTCTCCAGCTTGTGCTTGTGCGTGTGTGTCGAGCTAGGTAACAGCTCGTTCTCAGTTTCGTTTTCTCAATTTCTCATTATAATGATGTGATATATACAAGGCTTGTTTGTTTCTCTAAAAGGGTGCAGCATATGTAAGAGGTCCCGAATTCGCGTCCAAGTGGGAAAACGGAAGGGACCTGTCTATTTGTTATGTCAGTCTTTACATTCACATGAGCTGTGGAATATTGGATACTTAAAATTGACAATTTATACACATGATCTGTCTATTGGTTGTATCATAATTTGAATATTTTATATTTTATTCTTTGATATACACTTTTTTCTTTAGGGTTTAATATGCTTTTGTCTTTTAAAAATATGTCAAAATTGGTTGTAATCCCCAAATTTATTTATTTTTTAAATAAAGTCTCTCAAATATTGAAATACTCTAGTTAGATTCTTGTGTTAAACTTTGTTTAACTTTTCTGTTAAATGATTGTCATATTGGCTTTTACGTAAAATATTTTATTACCTGAAGTGTTCTGTGATAATTTTTAATAAAAAATCGTGTAATTACTTTTGCTTTAGGGATAAAAAAAATTGTGATTTAGGGTTAAAAGTGTAATAATTTTATTTAAAAAGTACGTTACTAATTTGACCTGGATATAACAGTTGACATGGACAACCACATCAGCAAATTAATGGTGATTGTGATGTTGATGTGGACATTATTTAATAGAAAGTTAAACAAAATTTAGGTCTGGGATCTAATTAGAGTATTTTTAATATTTGAGAGACTTTATTTAAGAAAATTTTTTCTGGAGACTAAAACCAATTCTATTATATTTTGGAGGACCAAAATCATATTTAACCATTTTCTTTAAATAGAGGCAAATATATAATCATAAGTCATAACTTAAATTACAACCTTTTTATTTAAATTTAACTACAATAATATTTTTTCAATAAATTTTGAAAGAAATTAAAAATTATGATAACGATGACATATTAATATAAATGAATTATATTAAGAAAAAAAATAAAGAAAAATAATTAATAAAATATACGAAATATATATATATATATATATATATATATATAATTATATTTTATATAGATTTTAATGGCTATGCACTGTCAGTATAAAAAGTTTTTACATTGTCATCCAAATAAAAATCACTATTAGTATGACTTTTAAAGTAATTATTATAAAAGTTAACAAACTTACCATATATGTTGATTTGTAATTAGATGACTATAAAACTGCTTTACACTGTGAGTGCATAACTTATTTTTTCTTTTATATAATATATATTATTATATTCATATTCAAATTTTATCATATTCGTACGTATCCAAACAACGCAGGGAATAATTCATCATTGTCTACTACTCTATTGTTGCTGAGTAGCTCTGTGTCAAATAGGGTTGGCTAGAAATCCGCGTTTGAAATTAGTTTCTCGAAAGAAGACAAAGAATATTATGGTTAGAATAGTGTTATTAATTCTCTTAGTCACGTAATTAATTCATTGTCCCCTCGTTGTTATGTTGAATGATGCTTCATAATATTCCTCATTTGTTCTTTAAAGTAGTAATTAATCAATATAAACCCTTGTTTTAATTATAGGTCCTATATCTCAGTTTTTAACCTTGTGGTCCGTTCAATACTTTAGCCCCTTATATATATATTCTTTCAATTAATTGTAAGCAATTTTTTGAATGCAATAAGGGAAAGGGAAAGGGAAATTTAAGAATGAAAAGGTAAACAATTAAGGAAAAAAAGAAACAACAAATTGTTCAAATAATAATCGAATATGGGATCAAAATTGTACAGTAAGGAGACCAATTTATTTATTATTTTGTTTACTATTACCTTAAACTATATAAAATCGTTTTAAAAAGTGTCATGCACATCGTGTCAGCACGCACAGTACTTGGGAAGGTATAGAAGTGAAAATGTTATTTCTATAATATAGTGAAAGATAAATACGTTTTTAGTCTCTTAAATTTGAGAAAAGGTTGTTTTTGGTCCTCCAAATTTAAAGTTAATCTTTTTGGTCCCTGTAACTTAAAAAAAACATGTTTTAGTCCTTCTGCTAAAATGTCGTTAGTAAATTTGTCACACAAAATCTGCTTATTAGTATTCCTGTTAATAAAAACATTACACCAAACTCAACTAATGCAACACAACTGACTCAATCTGTCCTATTAATGATGTTGCAAGTGCTCTTGAATGACTAAAATATGCTTTTTTCAAATTAGAGGAACTAAAAATATTAATTTTAATTTCAGGGAGACTAAAAACAAACTAACCCCAAATTTGAGAGACTAAAAATATATTTAAGCTAAGAAATAAATATTAAATATAAAATTTTATTGTGCCTGTTGGGAAATGTGTTTACTATCTAGTATCCAACAATTTCTTGAATAGGATTATCTCCAAAGAAAATACTATAGAAAACCAAAATCTTATTGTGAATAAATCAAGATTAAAACCTATCATGTAATTTTAAGTAATTTTTAATCTAAATTGTTACATAAAGTTGATAATAATTTTTTAAAATCCTTTAAAATTAATATTACTACGTTTGTCCCTTTTTAACTGTTGTTTAAGGTTTTTATATATAAACCAAGAAATACAATAATATTTTTTGTTTTCCATAAAATAGTTTTGAAGTTTTCTATTGTACCATTCTCAGTTCTACTTCACAATAAATGCATACTAATTGTAAATGTGTAAATTAATTGAGATCTAAATATGTTTTAAGTCCTTACAAATATGACTCTGTCTAGTTTTAATCATCGTAAAAAAAATTGTTATTTTTAGATCCCTAAAATTATTTTAGTAATTTTTTTAGTCCTTATCATTAACTATGGTTAATTCAATGCTGACATGACTAACAAAATAAAGTATATTAATTAAGGTAATGAAGAATATTTTAAATTAAGATAATTAGATTATTTTTAAATGTGTAATTCAATTAAGTAATGTATTTATTATTTCATATAAACAAGACAATTACATATAATTTAATTTTATAATTTATTTTTAGTTTTTAATATATTATGAATAGTTATTTTTATTGCTGTTAATATTGTCTACTTGTCATTTACTAAATATTATTTTAACATGTAATTTTTTTAAAAATTATAATTACTTAGACATTTATAATTTACTTTTAATTATATTAATTTGATGTTATTTTTATATTTTAATCATTAATTTTGACTGATTGCATTGTAATTTATTTTTTAATATATCACAAGTAGTATTTTGTCTCTAAAGATAAAAAGTAATATATTAAATATAACGGTAGTAAATTATAATTTTTTTAAAAAAGTACATTGTTAAAACTAAAGTAGTGAATTGAAAAGTAAGAGCAATATTAAAAGCAATAAAAATCACTATTTGTAAATATATAAAAAATATAAATAATTATAAAAGTAAATTATATGTAATTACCTTATTTATATAAAATAATAAGTTTATTAATTAATTGAATTACACATCTAAAATAATCTAATTATCTTAATAAAAAGATTCTTCATTACCTTAAGTATCTTGATTAATATTCTTTATTTGTTAAACATATCAGCACTAAATTAATTAGAATTAAATGATAAAGACTAAAAAAGAACACTAAGAAATGTCAGATATCTAAAACTAAACAAAAAAGTTTGTCAAGGACAAAACCAGATAGAGTCATTGTTGCAGAGACTTAAAACATTATTTAAGTCATGTAATGTAAGAAAGCAAGAGAGAAGTAAGGATTAATTGGACAAGAAATAATTAATGTTATCTTAAACTTTGAAAATGACATATAAGTAGAAACAAAAAAATTCTAAAAAACTGACAAGTAAAATGAAATGGAGGGAGTATAGGAAACATTATTTATGTAAAAGTATTTTATACAATATTTAATAATAGCGTTATTAAATCATTTAATGAAATTAATACTTACATATTATATGTGATATAATAATATACCACTATCATTCTTATATCTTTAGATGTTTCAGGTTAATGTTCATAAATTAAGAAATAGACCTTTATATAGCAACAAATAGGGGTATT
Source organism: Spatholobus suberectus (assembly GCA_004329165.1). Classification (NCBI taxonomy): domain Eukaryota; kingdom Viridiplantae; phylum Streptophyta; class Magnoliopsida; order Fabales; family Fabaceae; genus Spatholobus; species Spatholobus suberectus. The sequence goes on along the minus strand of CM014730.1, from coordinate 42,756,987 downwards.
TTTTGTCCTAATTATAAGTAACATAGGATGTATTAATCGTTATCTTTCTTTGTGCCCTTAATTTATTATAAAGTCTATTAATGAGATATTCACCCATTTTCCATGTAAGTGGATGCATTCATTGACATATTAACAATATAAATTACACTCATTGGTGGAGAAAATTATTTCTTGAATTATTAGTAGTATCATTAAATATAACCACCACTTAAACTATTTAATTTTATGGGTATTTTTGAAATAAAATTTAAATTTATGATATTATTAATTAAAATTAACTAACTTAACTATTTTTATTAATTTTGATGAATAATTATTTGTTACTTATATATAGAACCGGAGGTAGTATTTAATAGAAGTAAAATATTATTATATTTGGACTAAATGTTTGTATTTAATACCATCATTGATGTTGTACCACTGAAGTAAGATTAAATAAGAGTATTTTGAGAAAAAAAATTAATTAGACTTTGAAATTCTAAACATCAATTGTTTTGAGTTAAAAAAGAAGACTAAACATCTAAAGATATGAGAAAGAGGTAATATATTGTATAAAAATACTGCATAATTTTTTAACACTAACAATACATCAATTTAAAATCATAATTAAAATGAACGGTTAAAAACTAATATTGCTTAAAATTTAACTTGTCAATTATTGGTGTTAAATAATAATAATAATAATAATAATAATAATAATAATAATAATAATAATGAGATGATAGGAGTTATGTACAAAAATTTATACCATCAATCAATCACAAATTATGTTTGAAATTACTTTTAAGTTATTAATTATTATAAAAGTCAACAAAATTATCATACAAGATAATTTAATGATAATTTAACTCCTTTTCTAACATATTTTTAATAATCCTTAATTATTAAAAAAATGAAATATTAAATACTTTATTTAATACTTTGTTTATAAAATATTAATATTGGTAGAAAAATATTATAAGGAAATACAACATTACAAATTAATTAATGTTCATTATTCTTTTCTTTGGTAAATTAATTAATTAATATTCATTATTCTGATACCTAATGAAGTATATTTTTAAATTTTAACTTACGTGCCATTTCAATTCTCAATGTTAGTCTTAACCCAAATCATGAGAAAACAAATTTACCCCTCATTTCTTTTCGCTTAAATCAAGCATTCTCAACATATGTCGCACAGTCAACACACCAGAGGTGCCCCAACAAAGAAATATGCTTCTTTTTTTTTTTGGTAGTAACGAAACAAACATGTTTACCATGCGTACTTAAGTTTTTGAATAATGATATATTCATACGAAAGTTTTATATAATAAATTATACGAGATATAAGAAAAAATGTTAAATAAGACCAACGATGTAATAAAAAGAGATAAAAAAAATGAAGTGTGAAAATTGTTATAAGTCTATCATTACTCTAAGTTTTTTATTGGATAAAATATATTTTTGATACTGTATCTTTTTATTAAAATTTGTTCTGATCATTTATTTTTAAAATATTTATTTGGTATTTTAATTCTTAAATTTGAGTCAATTTTGTCTTTTTAAAAACAGTGATCCTTTTCGATTTTGGAAAACAATTTTGAACCTTTTTTTGACCAATTCAAGATGCGAAACTTGTCTCATTAGATTCACTTACGTGAAACTATGAAGTTTAAGTAGTATTCGAACAAAAAAGGCCATAAACATGATAAAACCACATGAATAGTGGGTCTCATAAGCAATCGAAAAACTGAAAAATCTAATATCATATTCTTTTTTTAGCTACTCATGAGACTCACTTTTCACACGATTTTTACCATGTTTATGGCCTCTTTTTGGTTTAGACATTAGTTGGATTCTATAATTTTAATGTAAGTGAATATAATGAAATAAGTTTCACGTCTTGAATCAGTAAAAAAAAAAGGTTCAAAATCGTGTCTCAAATCAAAAATGATTACTGCTTTTGAAAAAAAACAATATTGGCTCAAATTTAAAAATTAAAGAACCAAAATAAATATTTTAAAAAATAAAAGCCAAACAAATTTTAGTTAAAAAATAAAAGATCAAAAATATATTTTAGTCTTTTTTTTTTTATCTATTTTTAACGTACCGTGTGCACTTAAGTTGATCAGAATGACTATGAACCTGATTCAACGGGAGCGTGTCATATGAGGATGCTAGCTGCAGTAGCTTGAGATTCTGAACCATCAAACATAAAATACGGAGCGACCCGTCGTTAGAATGAGACGACACCAAGGACATGGTTTTGACGTTGCTTGTCGAGGAGAAGACAAACATGTTTGTTTCTTGCATGGGGAAAGCAAGAAGAATCTTCCAAATGAAGTTTTGTTTTCAAATTGAGTAAAATATTCGTTATTCCCACATAGTTTCACATTTTAAAACTAATTTTCAAATTTTTTTTATCATTATAATTCTTATACTTCTTTTAATTAGTAATTTCTCTTATTATTTTTTGAGTTTAATCCACATTATTTGAACTTGTGCCAAATAAGATTATTATAAGGGACAAAGTTTTTCTTAGTATACATTTTTATGACTCAAATTCTGTTTTTGTAATAACTACGATCAAATTCGTCGTTAATATGTTTTAAAGTGTAAATAAAATGAGTAAAAATAAAGAGAGAATTTAATAATAAAAAAGTATAAGCAATTTAATGATATAAAAATAAATCAAAATACACGAAATTAAAAATAAAATAAAGTTTAAACATTTGAAAAAATTTAAAAATGCTTTTGGATATTTATTATCAATTATTTGAAATTTATTTTATTTTATATGAATTATAAAATAAAAATCAAGAATGAATTTTAGTTTTAATTTATTTCCATAAAGTTACCCCTCTTAATTTTTAAACCATCATTATTATTCTTGTCGTGACCTATACCTCTCCAGCTGGTATTGTTACTTTCACAATCTACTGTTTTTGGAGAGTCCAAACTTTTATAACTTATAGTTAAAATAAATTCGTCACGCAAGGTTTTTAATACTTTTATTGAATGAAATTATTTAAAAAATAATTCAATGAATTAAGTTTTTTAAACAAATAGAATCAAATAAACTCTCTCTCACTGTATAAAGTACACAGACTTGCTGCCATACATGTGGATTGGAATTCCTTGCCGTTATAGGGAGTTTCCGCACAGTTAAAACGATATAAATTGGACAATTCATATTTTATCTTGATAAATCTAACTTAAAATATATATATCTAAAAAGTGAATCATTCAATCTTCATCTAACAGTTTCAGTTTATAAATACGTGAACATGTGAATGCATCTGTTTCCCGTACATGTTCCCTATATACTCAATAATCTTTTCAAATAAATTTCATATATATAAAGACAGAAATTTGCTAGATGTTCATCGTATAATATTAATTGCTACATGTTCCTGTATATATACACTCATATGCGCGCAAATAGTGTACCTTTTAGAATCAGGTTCTAAAATTTTGAATTAACTTTAAATTCATTTTTAAAATAGTGTAATTTTTCCAAAATTATAACTGAGATGCGCAATTTAGTAACAGAAATTTTAGAGACTTCTTAACGAAATTATAAGCATCAAATATGGCTTATATATTAGTTAATTTTTTTTAATATTACTTATACGCAATCGTATATATAAGATATACGATTTAGATTTGATGAAATATATCTTGTTTAATATATTGCATGGCAAAATTTGTATGTGAAGACGGCAAACAAAAAGTCCTTAGCCACCGTGGTTTACGTGAAATCTGTGTGAAATGCAAGAGTAGTGGAAAACGCAAATCTGATTAACCAATAGGCGCAATTAATTATTCGTTATTAGGACCGATAATTAACTAGCGTTAATTTAGCTTATATTTTGGCTTTTTGTGTTAAAGAGAGGATGTATCAGCGAAAGAGACAAAAGAGAAAAATGCGTTGATATATTTATTTACTGAACTCTCTAATTACAGTTACTTACATACAGTCTAACAATAGGTGCTTGTATCTGTAGGTAAATGGTTTAATTTTATACCTATTTATCATGTAAGCCCTTGTTAAATAATTAGTGCTTATAAGTTATTTTTATAATCGATGAGAAACTTTAGTTATACTGTTTTTATATAAGTTATTTTGGATAAATTATGGATATTAGTTAAAAATAACTTATAAATGTACTATAAGTTATTTGCTTAAGTTTTCTCGAGTACTTCAGTCATAACATAAGTCCAAATAAATTATAAATAAGATCTTCTAAATACACCATAAAAGTGAAAATTCTATGTTTTTTTGTCTAACCATGAGGTATCTGGGACTTCTATTTGGTACCCAACTAATTCTCCATCCACTGAGTCGGCCCACTATAGGGGTAAAGTAGTACCTCCAATTGTGACTTTATTTCTAAGTCAGGGATCGAACCCCGGTCCATGGTTAAGGGACACAATTGTCAAACTACTTGTGCCAATGACTTTTGGTAAAATTCAATGTTATTAACTAGTGAAAAAGGACAACTAATTCTAAGTTATTAGCTAAATTGAAAAGGATAATTACATGTATGGTAAAAGTAAATATCACGTGTTCCAAATTAACTTGGATAATGGAGAATGGAATATTGGAGTTGCAATCGGTTTGGTGAGAATTAATGTTAGATAGACAAAGACTTGACTTAACATGAACAAACTAAATAATGCTTTCAAGGACTTTCTTGTGAATGAAATGACAATCAATTTTAATATGTTTGGATCTCTCATTAAATATCGGATTGGATGCCAAATAAATTACAAATTGATTGTCACAAAATATGGAGTGCAACTAAGGGATCTCACTAGTGACACTAGCTAAGGATCTGTATTTAACTTCTACAAAGGATCTTGAGACAACATGTTACTTTTGGACTTCAAAGAATTTAAGGGTTTGCCTAGGCAAACATAATGACCAATGATCAATCTCTTGGTGTTAGGACTGTTGGCCCAACCCACACTTGTATATGCCTTCAAAATCAAAGGAAAAAAAATAGTAGTCTTTGACTTAGTTGAGACATGAGATATTGATGGAGATGGTGTGCTACATCAAGGTGAAAAGTTCATGGAGTAGACATGAATTAATGAAGTTTAGGTTTAGAAATTATTAGATAAAGGAATTTGGAAATCAAGCTTCTATGATGCAACATTAGGTAGATGGTTGTTGGGGAAAGATAACAAATAACAACAAGCACAAGCAAAATTGGATCTCCTTTTTTCCTATGCAAATAACAATAGGATCTTGGAATATCTCATGGTAAAAAATAATAATTGTAGAAAAATAAAAGCATGCATAGAATAGAAATACAAAACAACAGGCACCAAATTTTCAACGTGGGGAAAACCCTAATGTGAAGGGAAAACCCATGGGACCTAGTGATTAATGGGTACACCATAAGTCCTTCTATAACCACCAAGGATCAATAGAAAATTACTCTTCACCAATAAGGTGGATAACAACATAATAAACCCCAAATGGGTATCTAGCCAGGCAACAAAGAGAACCCAAAACAAAAAAAAATTAGAACCAAAATATGGAAGACAGAACAACATTCTTGTGACCTAGACTGCCATAACACTGCACCCCCTACAAAAGTCATCATATATCCAAAATTAAACTTCCTATAATCCATATCACCAACCATATCTGCATTTGTATAATCATTCAACATAGGCTTGCCTCTCCTAAAGCATAAACATAACCCAAAAGTACCTTTGAGATACCTAAGTATCTTCTTTAAAGCTTGCCAATGCTCTTTACTAGGATTAGAGAGGAAACGACTAACAACACCAACAACATGAGCAAATATTCGACCTTGTACACACCATCTCATACATCAAGCTACCACCAACAGATGCATATGAATCTTCTACATTTCTTCTTTATCTTTCTCACTTGTGGGACACTGCTCATACCTTAACTTGAAGTGACCTACAAGTGGAGTACTAACAAACTTGGAACTGCCCATATTAAACCTCTTCAATACCTTCTCAATATACTTTTGTTTTAATAACCATAATTTACCATTCTTCTTATCACAAATAATTTTCATGCCAAGGATTTGCCTTATAGGGTTCAAACCCTTCATTGTAAAGGACTTGTTCCACTTTTTTTTAAGACTTTGAACCTTTCTCATGTCATGACCAACAATCAATATGCCATACACATAAAGTAAGAGAATAATAAAATTTCCATTAGGAAATTTCTTCATAAAACACACAATGATCAAAAGAAGTTTTATCATATCCATGATCCATCATGAAGGAATCAAATTTCTTTTACCATTGTCTTGGAGCTTATTTGAGCCCATATAAGCTCTTCTTCAATTTGTAGACAAGCTTCTCTTTACATTTGACTGCAAAACCTTCAAGTTGCTCCACATATATTTCTTCCTCTAAGTCACCTTAGAGGAAAGCAATCTTCACATTAAGTTGCTCAACTTCTAAATTCAAATTAGCTGCCAAGCCAAGCATAACTCGGATTGAAGACATGTTGATCATGGGTGATAATATTTCTTCAAAAACAACTCCTTTCTCCTAACTAAAACCCTTCACAACCAACCTTGCCTCATAACTTGGCTGTGAGCAATTATCCTCTAATTTCAGTTTGGACACCAATTTAATTTTGAGTGCTCTCTTGGCCTGAGGTACCTTCACGAACTCAAATGTGTGGTTCTTATGTAAGGATTTCATCTGCTCTTGCATGGCTTTGTACCTGTTGTCCTTCTCTTCATATGATATAGCCTTTTCATAGCTTTCTGGCTCTTCCCCATTAGTCAACAACACATACTCATAAGGAGGATATTTTTGTGAAGGACAATATTTTTTGACAAATTTTCTCAACTAAGGCTTAATAGGTGGTTTTGGAGGAATTAGGTTAAGTAGTTCATTGACTTGAGGCTCAAGCATATCAATTGTATTTTCTACATTTACATTCACATCTCCCTCGTTATCAATGACCTTGGTAGTAAGTTCTGGCTCAACATACATGTACCCATGAACAACTTATTTTGGCTTCTCCTTCTTATCAATATCTTCAATGGTTTGGTCTTTAAGAAATACAACATCTTGGCTTCTGATAATCTTCTTATCAATCGGATCCTAAAACCTGTAACAAAATTCATCATAACCATAACCCAAGAAGATATAATGTTTAGACTTACCATCAAGCTTGGACCTTTCATTTCTAGGGATATGAACAAATGCTTTGCCACCAGACTCCCTCAAATGATTGAAAGAAACATCTTTCCCTCTCTACATCCTCTCAAGAACATCATAATTAAGAGAAATAAAAGGAGAAAGGTTGATAAAGTCTATTGCAATTCTCAATGTTAAACCCCAAAAGGCTTTAGGCAACTTGGCATAAGAGAGCATGCATCTAATTCTATCATTAATTGTGCAGTTCATTCTCTCTGCAACCTTACTATGTTGTGGGGTTTTTGGAATTATCTTCTCTGTTGACACAAAACCCATAAAAAGATGTTTAATGACAACAAACTATCAATAAGCAAATTCTAAGTCTTCTAGACTTATTATTACTAATGGTTTGCCTTGAGATGTGTTCTATAAGAATATGACTTTATCAAGAAGCATGGAAGAAGGTGGAAAGAGTCAACATGGAGTATGCCAACCTCCAAAAACAAGTTCTGCAATTCAAAAGTAGCCCTACCAAAAGGAAAGTTGACTAGAAGCATGCAAGGTTGGTCACATTACTCAGAAGATCAAAGAACAATAAGATCAAAAGTAGTGTATGATCATAAACATGATCAGAAGGTAGACTTAGTCAAGGAGTAGCAAGACAAGAAGCTACACATGACAAGAAGGGTCATTAAAAGATACAAGACTGAACAAAGAATAAGATACAAATATCTGCATTGTTTAGAAGCACTTGTACTAGAAAGAGCATGTCTAAAATTTGATTAGCAGGTATTCAGAAGCAAGAACCCGCTTAGATCATCAAGTTCTGATAAAGTCAAAGCAACCAGAAGCTTAGAAGACTATTACACAAGTAGTATAGTTACTAAAATCAACCACAAGAAGAATTCTATATATGCTAGTCTTTAGAAGCAACATTCCTAACATAAGTTTGGAAGCAGTCAAGGAATGTACCACTAAGTAGACAACACACACACCAACTGTCGCAACTTTCAAATTCAAATTGTGAATATTGATCTCGAGATAAAAAAGTAGAAACGACAATAGAAAAAGCTCAAAATTTGCAGAGAAGACAGAAGTCCAATTAAGCATCCAATTGTGTGAAAAGGACAACTCACACTATTTGATTGGGTTGAATTCTCTCCAATAGTATAAACGACTACTTTGAAGCCCATAAAAGGAACCTTGTTTAAGGAAGCTCATTACAAGGAAGGAAGACAGCAAAGTAGGGTAAGATCAGAATCAAAGAGAGATATCTAGCTTCTAAAGAGATTCTTGTAAATCTCATGTGTTAAATATTGAGAAGGAAGGAAATTGAATCTATCTAAACAAACTTGTAAGGGAAACTCAGAAGATCAGTCAGGGGACTGGTGCTTTTAGGGTGTGTCTATAAATACAGCTGAGTCAATTGTGTGTGTCAATAGCAAGGTTGCTACGAGTTGAAGTCTGGAGAGGCTTGTGAAAGAATACTTGGGTTGAAAAGACCTGGAGAGGTGATAATATTGATAGTGTGTAGCTTGTATAGACTTGGGAAGAATATTGTGAAAGCCTATGGAGGCTTAAGGAGAAAAAAAATACCTTATGTAGTTAGTGTGTTTGCTTAGTGGAAAATGCTACAAATGGTAAGGATTAGATGTAGCCCAGGTTGAGCGGTGAACCAGTGTAAATTTCCCTCTATGTTGTGTTCATTTCTCTTACTTCTTGTTTTAATTTATTGCTTAGTTATTATTTTTAAGAAAACTTTTTGCTCTAACATTAAACTGCACCGAAGCATTTTGAAAAAGATTTTCAAACTTGAATCAAACTTCAGAAGCAATAAACAAACTTTGGAAACCAAATTCTAACCTATATCAGAATCTGTGAAATTATAACTCTAATTTTAAAAACAGCTTCTCATAATTGTCTTTGTGTATGTTCTTACAACTTTGTATTATATTCAAATACAAGAGAAGCTTTTCTAATCAACTTCTGATTGCCAAAAAGAACTTGAGCAAACAAAATTTAGAAGGTTAAGTGTGTTTGTGCTGGAAAAAGCCAAATTTGTCAAGTGTCACTATTTAACCCCCTTTTAGTGACTCTTTGAACCACTTCATTCTCAAGCTTGATTCCATGGTCCTTGCAATATTGCTCAAATGGACCCATGTATCCACCCCAATATCTGCTCTAACACATTTTAATAGTTTGTTTGTTTCTTTTTCCACACTTGTATAAATGTATTTAAACACATCAACTGCCTAGTCTTTGGATTTCAATACAAAGCCCACATTGTTCTAGAATGATCATCAAGAAAAATTATAAAATGGGAGTAATCTCTAAGGGATTTAACATCTATAGTGCAAACATCAGTGTGGACTAATCCAATATATATGGCCTCCTCTATAGAGGATGACTGCCAAAAGGAAACTCTATGTTGCATACCAACAAGACTATACGAGCAAGTTTTAAGAGATTTACTTCTAATAGGAAACAACCTTGTCTTGCAAGAATATTAAGACCTTTCTCACTCAAGTGACCCAGCCGTTTATGCCATAGCTCTATAAAGCAATCCTCAATTGCATTCACTTGAGGTGTAGACAGCTTTGTTGATGTCTAATAGAGAGTATTTCGTTTCACTCCCTTTGCTACCACCAAGGTCCCTTTGGTGCACTTCCATTTACCATCACCAAAGGCATTATAAAAGACATCTTCATTTAGTGCTTGTACTAAGATCAAATTAAGGCCTATGTTGTAGCACTGGTTGTTTTCCTTAATCTTTGTTTAAGTGATTTGAATAATTAAAAGTGAAATTAAGTTTAATTTATACAAGAAAATATAATAATTGAATTTTGGGTATGTTTTGGTTGGTTGTGTTTGGTTTCTTGGTACTTTCAAGTTTTAAATTTTGGGAATTGAGGAAAGTTGCATGAGCCAAGAGTTTATGTCGATGGTATCTCTGGTGGTTTAGTGAGTGTCATAGTGTTTAGTTGGTTTTGGGCCTTAAAGTGTGATAGATAGCTAATGGACTTTAGCCAAGCCCAAAAGCACCTAAAACCCCTTTAACCTCTAAAAACACTTACAAGTGTTAGCAATCCTTTTTCCTTACTATTACACTCTTATTTCTCACAACATCTCCATAGACACTCAAAATTTCTCTCAAGACACTCCAACTTTCCTCAAGGTATAGAGCCAAATTTCAAGACAATCTTCTTCCCCTTTAGCTTGTGTGAGGTTATAGCTTCACAAAATTGGTGAGTTCCTTTCCTTCCACCTTTTATGTTTATAGGTTGATTTGAAGGCATGGGGGTTTGCTTTGATTGAGTTTTAATTTCTGAAAATTCATGGGTTTTGTGTGGGTGTGCTATTGTAGAGGTTGTTCTCGCCATTGGCTCAAAGGTTTCTCTTCTTCTACTCCTCTCCCCAAAGTCTAAATCTTGGAAGCTCTAAAAGGTAAGGAAAGCTTACTATTTTCTATTTTCAGTGGTTAGTATGTGTTGATTTATAAATGGAATGTATTGGAATGGCTAAGTTGTTAGTTTGAATGCATTGTTGGCATTGTTGGCATTGTTGGCTAAGTTATCCTATTTTACCTAAGACTTAGTATGGATTCATACACCTTATTGATAAGCCACATCTACAACAAAATTGGGAAGCGATTGGGAGTACATATACCTCTTTCACATCAAGGTACAAATCCTCATCATCAATCGAGGAAATGAGCCATTTTTTAGCCTTGAGCCATTTTGGCCTATATAGAGGTATACTCTACACAAATCCTGGTGATCCTGAGTAGATGTCATGGTTATCAAGCTGGTTATATGATTGTCCTGGCTCAAGAGCGCTACATTGGCTAATAACATGCTCACCATTCGATACTATACCCTCTAGACCTTTTCAATGCTCCTTACCTTTCATCCTACAGCGTACCAAATTGTGACTTCCTTAGAAATTCATGCCTTAGCATGATCCTCACATCTTAAATTCTTATCTAACATCAACTCATCAACATAGACTTATCTTTTTAACAGAGATACCATTGGTTTCAGAACTTAAGAACCAATATATCACCACCACTATCTCTACCTCATCATATAGGGACTTGCTTTCATCAATTCATTAAGATAATGATAACTAAAATTTTATTTATCTTCTAATATACTAATTCCTTAGAAATTTTACAAAACCAATTTGATTACTACTAATTCATAAAACTTTCCTTTAATTTCCTATAGAATTAAAACAAAGAAAACCAAAGCTATGCCTAAATATTTGTTTAGGGCCAAAATACCCATGGTTTTAAATATCAAAAATTTCCACTTAAAATTTAAAAAACACCCAAAATTATCTTTTTACTTAGATAGCAAAATTTTCTCAAGATGCTTGAAAAGTGGCCATGGGCCATGTTTAATGAAAGAGTAAGAAAGTTTTTATTATACACTTCATAAAATTCTTGTAAATCAGCTTAGTAATTTTGTTTAATTCAAAATAGGATTATTTTATTGAAACATGACCATGGATCATAGAAATTTTTCTTCTTTGGTTTTAAACATAGTATGGTCGAATGGCCATGATTAATAAGCAAGGTCAAGCCTTAACTTCCTTCAAATCATTTTCATTGAAAAGTTGTTGGAAAAAGAACTTGACAAATCAAGATTTCAAAACCATGCTTAATAAAAATTTTGTGCATATGATTCCTTTAAGAATCATTAAGGCTGAATGGCCACTTAATCAAAACAAGTTTTTGAAACTATTTTCCATTTAAGTTAACCCAAATTAGTGAAAAAGATTGAAAACTTAGTTGAAAACAGTTAATAGAAATTTCAGGATCATTGGCTCAGTTTATTTATTAAAAAGATAGTTTTATCTATTTTCTAAAACATCCAAAATCATATTAAACAAAAATCTACAAAAAAAAAAATACAATAACAACAAGACAACAAGGTCAAACCGAACCAGTGGATGACCAGTGAAATTGTTTTTCATTTTTCTTAGTCATCTTAGAACATTTAGCAACAAAGTAAAATATTTTCCAAAATTAAATTCAATAAGATTTCCAAATTGACCAAGCTTATCAGAAACAAGGATCTACATAATTTATAGTGATTCTTGAAAAATAACAGGTCCAAAAAATAGTTTCAGTAAGAATTAATGCATAACCATCTGTTTCAAAAATTCGTAAAAATAGTAAACGACCATAAAAATAAGCATACCATATATCATCGAAAGCATACAAAATGTAGTTTTTACTCGCTCCAGGAGTTTCATCAAACTGCCATATCCACATTTTCATGCAATAAGTTTAAATTTCAACAGGCATAACTTTTTCATTTCTTAACTTTTTCAAGTGATTTTTGAGTCCATTATGAAGAATATTGAGTCTAATTTCATACAAAAAATAAGAACTCAAAAATAGAAACCACAATTCAAGTTATAAGCAAACTAATGATGGGAGTCAGTTCTACAAATCAAGACAACAACATAACCATAATAACATGCTTCACAAAAACATGGCACCAAGATGGTAGGTGGGTTTTGGGGGATAAAACCTCATCCTACCATCTTTGTGAAATAGAAAAGATTAATAACCACACCCCATATACCTTAAGAAAATATGGAGAGGATGAGATGATGAAGATCTTGGAATGGTGAATCAATAGTGGATTTAGACTTGCTTCTAGGTGGAGGGTGGTAGGAGATGGTAAGTTAGGCTTTTGGAGAAGAAAGAAATGAAAATGGAGAGGGGTTTGGCCTAGGAGAGTCTTAGCCAACTTTCTCAATGAAAAGGGAAGAGAAATTTTGATTTAAATAGAGAAAGATGAGGTCATATAGGTGAGCTCATCATAAGTGATGTCATAATTAAGCTTTCTTGCATTTTCTAATTAATGCTATTGTTTATATCTAGTGGGTTGTTATCCCTAGAAACTAGACAATTAGGATAGTTAACTATCTAGTTACAAGTGTAGAAACATGTGACTAAATTAAGGTAATCGAGAATCTTTTAATATTTAAAGATTAAGTTTTCTATTAAATATTTTATTTTTGTTTTGAGCTTCTAACTTAAATTAATTGTTATCAACTTAGTCCTTGAACTTTAGAGCTGGACATCCCATCCCATACTGATTAAGGGCCACACTATATTTTATTCAATTTTTTTACCAGTTAAAACTAATTAATACAAATTAATCCTATTTCACTAATTTAATTAATCTACATATAAATCTAATGTAATTGACCTTAATACTTCTTGAACATGAAAAATTAAATCCTAAATTGCTACTAGAAATTAAAAATAATTTTAGATATTTTTCTTCTAAATTTTATTAATTAAAATATATTTTTAAGTCAATTACTATTAAATCTATTTTTCATTAAATAAATCGAAAAATGGCACAATAATTATAAAAATGAATAACTTATATGGAAATATGACTTAGATAATTTTTCACTATTTATAAGTATCAAAAAGATATTGATTTGACTTTATAGTTAACTAGAGATATTTTAGTCATTTTACACAAAAATTTCAAAAAATTCTCAAAAAATTTTAAAATTATATTTTAATATATATAACATGTTTTCATGTTGAAAATGACTTTCTGTCATCATTTGAACCTATTTTGCATGTTTGCCCTTTATATAGAGAATTCAAGATGTGATCATCATTTTTACAATTATCTAGGCCCCAACTTAAAAAATTATTAAAAATTACGAATGGTTCTCAAAATTCTGAACACAACGATGGGAATCAAAATTTTCAGATTCTTTCTTGATTGTCCAAAAATAAAACCAGAGGAAAAATAAAAAATAATTATAACGGAAAGTAGGGGTGTTAGAAGAACCATGCTTCATCGAATACTACTTGCTATGTTTCCAATAAGATCATTATTAGTCACACCAAGGTACAATCCTTATGATCATTGAGGAAATGAGCCATCTTTCAGCCTAGGACTATCACAATCCAAACGGAGGTGTACTCTCTACCAATCCTGGGATGTTGAGTAGATGTCAAGGTTATCAAGTTGGTTATGTGATTGTCTCGGGTTAAGAGTACTACCTTAGCCATTAGGACGCCCACCACTCGATACCATACCCTTATACCTACAACATTTGGTCCTTGCATTTCATACCACACTGTACCAAACTATAACTTCCTTAACATAGGAATTCATGCCCACACCATGGCCCTCACATTATACTTGCTCATCTAACATCAATTTATCATAACTTAACTTATCTCTTTAGCATAAATGTCTTTGGTCTTAGCACCTCAATACCAATACAACATCACCATTATCTCCGCTTCACCATACAAAGACTTGTTTCTATCAATTTATTATAATCATCTTGAATTTAAAATTTTCAAATATTCCTAAAATATCCCAAAACAAATTTTAGTGCAAAAGTCACACTTGGCAAAAAAAAAATTCTAAATTTCCATAAAAAGGTTGTGGCCATGCTTTAGAGAAAAACAAGAAAAAATTTATTTTACACTTCCTAAAATATTTGTTTTTCCAATTTCTCAACCTTATTTCACTCAAAATTAAATTGTTTACTTAAAACATGTCATGGATACCAAAATTTTTCTTTCTTGGCTTTTAAAAAGGGTTTGGCCAAATGGCCATTATAAGAAAATAAAGCCAAAGTTTTATTTGTCAAATCATTTTTTTTCCTTAAAATATGAATGGAACTAAATCTTGACTCATCAATCATACAAGGTTATGGCTAAAAAAATTGTGTAGATGTTCTTCTTGAAATCAACAAGGTCGAATGGCCACAAACCCAACATGGTAAACTTTTCAATAAAATTTCTTTCAACAATGAGTCACCCATCAAATGAACTTATACTACTTATTTTCAGGTGCTTGAACATGGATTAAAACGAAGAATTGTTAACCAAAAGTTTGATCTTAGGCACTAAAATAAGCAAGGTCGAGTGGCCGACAGAGGCAAACCAAGGTTCCAAAAATCAATTTCTTCTTACCAGATCATTGATCAATCAATTAAAGAAAAATGCTTCAAGTTAGTAACCAAATAAAGTTTAGAAATCATTTGCTAACCAAGAAAATTTTGGCCAACACTGACAACACACCATTTTTTCCCAAAATGGTCGAGAGACCAACGTAGAAATCAAGCCAAGATTTTCAAGTTTTCAATACCAACATATAAGGCTACTCTTGTTCATCATTGTAGGATCAAATGAAGGATTAGAATTGATGCATTTAGAACACGCTTAAGGGCAAGCGTACCCTATCGCAATAGTAATAATGGACTGAGTCCAAATATCGTATCCAAAGGACTGATATGAAGTACCATTCAAAGAAATTTCTATGTCATCTAGGTTGCTCAAATTAAGAGGGTTTGAATGCGAACAATTAAAATTATATGCTTAAAGGAAAATTGGATTTCAATGAGATAAAAACCTAGGATTATGGTTTCACCAATGCCTTTGACTCTCTTCTGCTCCTAACTATATTGTAATTTTACTTCACAACTCAATTATCAATATCCCTCTATTGAATTTATTCACAACTTTTGTTCATGAGTTGTAAACACTCTTTCATGTATTAAATCTCTGGTTGGTCATATAGTGGTTTAACGTCTGAAAGGATTAAGAACAGAAAAGGTGAACAAATTCAATTGAGAGCTCAGTTCACAGTTTGATCATTTAACGTTCTAAACCCAATTGCCCTAGAGGTCTACCAATTAATTATGGTTTGATCGCCAATTAACTAACTGATTTAGACATGCAAGGAGTGATCAATTCCAAATAATAAGAAATTAAATAATACTAAGGTAATTCAATTGAAAAAAAAGGGAAATAAGATCAACAATTAAGAAGAAAGGGGTTCAAGTCATCTCAAGCATGGCTACATCACAATCCTAGCATAGGGATTATTTCTCCATTACAAAAGAGGAACAACCCATTACAATATGATCCATAGAAATCAAAGATAAACCTTAAGAGTAAGGGGAGTCTTCAATTTCTATCTGTTCAAATCCAAGGGGAGTCCTCCAAGGCTCTGGATATGTTCTTCCCTCACCAAAAGTTCAAGGTGTAAAAGATTTGAGGAAAGGTAAAAGCAAAAAATATGTTTTCTAATTTTGCAAGCTTCCTATTCACATGATTGTTGGGTCCATGGGCTTGACGAAAGCACGGCCGTGCATGACTTCCAAAGCATGCCTATGCTTAAGCTATACTTCTTCTCGCAAGTTGAGTTTTATCAATCAAGCACGACGTGCATAGTGAAGCATGATTGTGCAGCTTCTCGTAAGCATAACTCTGAATTTGTAGCACAACCATGCATCTTCAATAGTAGCAGTTCCTGATCTAGACTTAGCCATTTTCTTCATATTATCGCCCTTTTCATCCCTAGATAAAAATAAAGGGGAAATGAGTCAAAATATCCATGAAGATAGGTTAATTTCCATAATTAAGGACCTAAATCCCCATGCTAATCACAACAATTAAGGGTTTATTAAACCTCCCCACACTTGAGCATCGTTTGCCCTTAAGAAATTGTCTTAATTCATTTCATGATTCAAGAAATAAAAGAAATTAACCATACAAGGAACTTGTTTATTAATTATATAGGACCTACAGTAATAGACATGACAACCTCCATTTAAGGGTACCCTACTAAGTGCCTAATTAGACTTACGACTCCCAAAGATCAATCCCCACACTGAAGAGAAGATCATTCTCCTCACCACTCTCAGATGTATTAGGGTACAAATAATAATCACTCAATGTCTCAAAAGAAGATGCATTATCATAAGCTTGTATATCAATCGATCCTAAATAGCCTTATCCAAAACATACAAAAATAATAGGCTTCAAAAGAATGTAATGTGGCTAGGCTTAAATTGTTAGGTGGGATAGAGAAAGGAAGGTAAAATACCAAAGGGTTAGAAATTTTTAGTAGTCAAGAATAACCTTCAGGATTTTGTAGAAGCAAGCCCTGGCCTTCTTTTCCTTCTTTGCCAAGATTCCACTTACCCCACTTCTTTGATTCAACTGTTCATATGCTTCCTTATTTTTGCCATGCTTCCTGAGATACATTATTGCTATATTTTTCTATTTTTATTCCACCTCTTTTTTTTTTTTACTTTTCTATTTTTTTTGAGGAAGCACAGAAGCATGCATTTAGTTGAGAAAGCACGAGAGCATGAACTTTTCAATTAGACATCAACCGAAGGCTCACCCCTTATCTAACGCTCTATTCCTGCTTCAGAAGGTTACCATTAAACTCAAGCCAAACAAACATTTGGTAACGAACAGAAAGCAATCATGTAGGCCCAAATTGGGCAACTAGTGAGAAATTTTTTTTTGCATAAAATCTAAAGGTCTTGAAAAACATGCCTAACAATGCTGCAAATAAATTCACATGCAATGGACCAAGACTACGCAAAAAAGTATTTCAACGCAATTTCTAGAATACATCGACTTAGAGAACACACTCAAAGAAGAGAAAAAGGGGGTGTTAGTTAATGCTACCCTAAACTAGCTCAAACCTCACATTTCAAAGGGTTAATTCAGTGAGCAAGACATTTAATCTAAAGGTCATGCTAATTATCAACTTCAATAATGAAGGGGTAACCCCAAACAACTTAAGTTGTAGTTTACTACTTATTATATTTTGTTTTTAAAGTCCCATGATGGTTCAAATCTTTTATTTTTTAGGATATATATTAAGAACAAAGAATTAAACTAGACAAATGCAAGAGGACAAACACACTCATATGTGTGTGTGTGTGTGTGTGTGTGTGTGTGTGTGTCTATATATATATATATATATATATATATATGTATGTATGTATGTATGTATGTATGTATGTATGTATGTATGTATATGATGGGGCATATACAACATTTGAATATACAAGAATCCCCATTTACATTTGAGATGAGCATGGTTTCTGATACGACTAGAGCAAAATAAAAGAGATTGAAAATAAATAACAATAAAAGTAAATAACATGAAAGGAAACATCAAAAGAACACAAACATAAAGAAAAAACTTCCCCATGCCCTAAAAAACTCTTCACTGCCCTCATAGAATAGGGTGGAAGTAATTTTGCAATTACCTCTACCTCGGTGGCATCTACCTCTATTCCTTTAGGGGACACTCTGTGTCCTAGGACAATGCACTCCTATATCATGAATTGTCACTTTTCCCAATTGAGAACTAGGTTAATGTCCCTGCATCTTTTCAAAACCAAGTCAAGGTTAGCCAAACATTTATTAAAAGATGGCCCAAATATAGAAAAATCATCCATAAAATTTCTATAGAGTTTTCAATCAAATCAAAAAAGATGGTTGTCATACATCTTTGAAAAATGGCAGGGGCATTACAAAGGCCAAAGAGTATCCTTTTATATGCAAATGTTTCATAGAGGCATGTGAAAGTAGTTTTCTCAAGGTCCATAAGAACTAAAGGAATTAGTATATAACCAGAATACCCATTTAGACAGGAGTAGCACTCATGCCTTGCTAACCTATCAAGCATTTGATCAATAAAAAGAGAGGGAAGTAGTCCTTCGAGGTGGCTTCATTGAGTTCCTATAGTTTATACACACCTGCCACCTAGTGGTTTTCCTTACCACAATAAGCTCCTTATTTTTATTTTCCATAATTGTAGTGCCCTTTTTCTTAGGGACACACTACATCAAACTCACTCATTTGCTATCAAAGATAAGGTATATTATGTCCACATCAACGAGCTTGATCACCTCCCTTTTGACTATCTCCTTCATGTTGGGATTTAGATGCCTTTGAGGTAGTGCTCAAGGCTCATAATTCTCTTTCATGTAGATCTTATAGGTGCACATTATAAGGCTAATGCCTTTTATGTCATGGATAGTCCACCTAAAGACCTCCTTATTGTCCTTCAGAACCCTCAGCAGCTTTTCCTCTATAGTGTCAAACAACCTTGCAACAATAATAATAAGCAAAGAAGAAGGAAAGTTAAGAAACACATATTTTAAGTTGGAGGGGAGTGGCTTCCACTTCAAGGTAGGAGGTTCCACAATAGAGGGCTTAGGCTTTGGCTCTTTGCCTCTCTCCAACTTTTCAAACCTTTGATGTCTCCAAGGTTTAGCTCCTTGGTGAAGGTGAAGAAACATCAACATCTCTTCTCCCTCAATACTCAAATCCTAGTTAGAGTCCTCAAAGGTAAGGACCTTTTTTAGAGGGTCTTCCATTCCCACACTTAGGAAGGCATTATCCACTAGTGCCTCAGTCATGTCTCTAACATGCACAAAATTGCAAGAGGCAAACGAGGAGGGCTTTTCAGTGAATCTAGCACCCTAAAAACCACTTCCTCATTACCAAGCCTTAAGGTTAACTTCCTATGCTAGGCTTCTATTAAGGCATCAGCCATGTTGAGGAAAGGCTGCCCCAAGATGATCGGGACGTCCTCATCCTCCTCCATGTCCAGTACAATGAAGTCAGTAGGGAAGATGAACTTGTCAACTTTCACTAGCACTTGCTCCACTACTCCTCTGGGGTGAGCTATAGACTTGTCAACCAACTAAAGTGATAAGTTAATAGGTTAAGGCTCTTACATCCCCAACTTCTTAAAATAAAAAAAAAAAGGCATTAAATTAATGCTAACTCCCAAGTCACACAAGGCTTTTTTTAAAAAAGAGTTGCCAATGGTGCAGGGAATTGTGAAACTCCTTGGATTCTTAAGCTTAAGGGGCAACTTCTTAAGGATAACAGCAGAGCATTCTTCACTAAGGCTCACTAGCTCAAATTTCCTAAGTTTCTTTTGTTAGAAATAATTTCCTTGAAGAACTTCATATACCTGGGCATTTGAACTAGAGGCTTAGCAAAAGGAATGTTAATATACAACTTTTAAAATTTTCAACAAACTTATTGAACTGTCTGTCATTCTCTTCATCTTTAATCTTTTGAGAAAATGGAATACTTATCTTGAGAGGTGTAATTGTCATGTTCTCTTTCTCTTCTTCTCCAATCTGGCTCTTATCAATAAGAGCCTCTTGTTATGGTGGAGAAGCTTGTTTCCCCTTCCTCTATGGTCTTTCTAGTGCTTTACCACTCTTAAGAGTGATTACCTTCACATTCTTTTTTGGGTTGGGTTCTGTTTAAGTAATGAATGAGCCTATAGCTCTTTAAGACATCGAATTGGCCAAATTGGCTATTTGAGCTTCCAAGGCCTTCATTCTCTCATCATTCTTGGCCATGAGATGCACTATATCATCTTAAAGACTAGGTTTCCTCTCCTCATGCCTTTGATTCTAATTTTGCATATACGGAGTCCTATACAAGATCTAATTCAGGTTCTTTTGTTGCCCACCCCAAGAGAAGTTAGGATGGTTTCTCCAATTAGGATTGTAAGTGGTGAAATACAATTTATTTTGAACTCAACTAGAATTGCTCACAAAATTTGCCTCCTCAGCAAGAGGATTAAAGAAGTTGCTCATTTGGTAGTCCTTGCCCCCATGGCCCACCTGGCCATAATGATCATGAGAGGGAAGGGCTACCTGAGCATAATGGGCTTGAGCCCTCATTAAAGTCTCTAGCTGCTTGGTGATAGTGTCCAATTTCTACTCCACGACAATATCTTCCACCTAGTGTACCTAAATTGGTCTTTTCATGATATGTATATTATTGGAAGAGCAATGATAGTTGTTTGAGGCCATGTTGTAACACCCTAAGAGGTCTTACCGTAATTAAGTATAGATTTCTAAGAAGAAAAAAAAGACTTAAAAACATAGAAATAACATGCAGATGTTACTTATAAATATAATTATATTTATATAAGAATAATACAATAAAATACCATACATGCCTAATACACCTCATCTATCACCTGAAGGTGTTATACAAAACATAAGGAGGAATACAATGAAATAATGTAAACTAGATACGTCTTCTTACACATGACTCCAAGCTCTATCTACACATGTCTTCACCTGTATCTTGAAAAAGGAAAAACTTAAAGGAGTAAGACATAATGTGTCAGTGAGTGCTTTAAGGGTTCTACAACTAGGTTAGACTCTTATACTCGGACAACCTTCATCACTTATCTCTCATGGCTTTAGTCTCACTAAGTCTCTCATAATTCTCCATACCTATGGTCAAATCTACACCTTTCAATAGTTAATACTTCCTGTTAACTCCTCTCTCATTCTCACAACTGTTATACAAGCTTACTATCTCATTCTCAACCTAAGAACTCATCCTCATTACTTATATTTTCTTACTTAAAACCCTCTTTAGTATTTAAACCCTTCGTGTTTAGATTTTACTTTTCTTTCTTTTGATATTCAAAGTTGTCTCTAAGGATCAAGTCTAAGGCTACAGACATTCTAAAATACCCTTGACACTCCCTTAACACTTACCTTAATCTCGTATTTTGTTCTTTATTACTAGTTTCATACTTTTCTATTATGCCGTATGGGAATTCACCCTTTCTCTATCTCTGTCACAACTATTATTATCCAACTGTAACCCTTATAACACCATCTTAGGGTCTAGCCTCTCACATATCCATAAGATAGTAAGACAATCCTAATTACATGCATACATTTATTTCACATCCTTGCCTAGTAACTAGACATACACCACATTTTGTTTTATGAAACAGAAACAACAGACGTGCATAATATAATCGTATATTCATAACTTCGACATTTCATCACAAGAAATAATTACATTTTCATGTGTACACACCACATCAATTGCTCATGAAGAAGGTCACACAGACTTCACATAGTTACAATGTAGCACACTTCAACATATCACACTACAACAAGATGCATGTGCATGCTATGTTCCTAAACCACTACTTATGCACATGTGGTACCAACTTAAACTTTTCGAAAAGTAGACTAGGAGTAAATGCACGGCCATAAGTAGTGTCATCAGTATTGATGCCTTCAGCTTTCACACCCTCAACTAGTATGATATCCCTCGACAACTAGCTAGGGTTACCCAATTTTGCCAATACGCCCCGGCTCCATAGGATTAGCATGAACCATTAGAGTTTTTCCAACCAGATAACCCCCAAGGCTAGGGTTAAACAACCCATCACGGCCTCCATTAGCTAGATTCCTACATACTTTCCTCATCACATAACTTAAATGTTATGAAGCATGGGCACATACAATGCTTACAGTTTTCATAGGCTTTTATTATGAAACATTGGCATAATTTCATATCACATTCAGTTTTGTCAAGTTAAATAACAATCACACAATACAAACTCAACAAAGCTTAAAGAAAGAAGCAACAATGAGTTAAAAACTGCAAAAAAGAGTTTGCAGGCGCAAAAACGAAATAACCAAGGTCGTGACTACTTGGCGAGCCAGGAGGGTCGCCTGGCGGGTCACGGTCAAACTCGCCCTGCCTGACGGGTCAGCACGCCCGGCAGACAGTGTCGTCACCAACGCCAACACGGAGTTCAGTTTTGGAAAAAAGTCGCCCAACGGCTATCTAATCCCATCGAGTGGATCCGTGGTATGAATTTTGATTTATTTTTCTTATTGTCTTTGGTTTCTAACTGCTCCAAAATAAATGATTAAATTCTTAATCACTTCTTCTACCTTAATAATTGGTCAATCTAATCTATAAACTCCTCATTCACTCACATTCCTCTTAAATCCCTAAACTTAGGCATAAGGAGAGAGAAAAAATAAATAGATAAACAAGCACAACATAAGGACAAGAAGGACACGGGGGAGAGCACTCACTTTTAGGGACATGCAAAGCTGAGTTCTAGGGCTTCGGTTCTTTGGTTTTTATTCCTCCTCTTTCTCTTCCTCTTCCTCTTCTTTTTCTCCTCATTTTCCCTACCTTTTTTCTTCTTCTATTTTGTGATGGCTAAACCTAACTCTCCTTCCCTATTCCCTTCTAATAATATGTGGGTGGGTATGTAGCTTAGTGGGCTTTAGTCCCCTATTGGACCCTAGATGATCTTTTGGGTTCTATGATAACATTCCTACTAATTTCTAATACTAAGGTGTTAATAACAATAATAATAATAATGATAATAATAATAATAATAAACATAATAACAACACTATAACACAAAATTAATAATAATAATAATAATAACTTTTAAGGCACATTTATCCAATAACACATGAGAACTTCCTTAGATGGTCTAGGGGGTCTTCAGATGGTAAGCCCCCAAACTGTCCTAAGTTCTGCACCATAGTGATCAGTGTAGGCTTTAGCTCAAAGTTGTTTGCCTCCATAATAGGATGGCGAATACTGTCAACTACCCTTTATGAGGGGCAAAGTAGCCTTGTAGGGTTACTCTATTATCTTCTCTAGCCATTAGTCTTTGTTCTTTCATTAACCTGCAATGATATCTTTTGATTTCAGGAATAAACTGTAACACATGCTCATGAGAACGGGTTAGCATAAACCAAAGGGAGAAAAGGGAATGCAGACACTAAACAGTTATTAGTGAAACAAAATGACAAAAAATAATAAAATAAGATGAAATAAGATAACACAAGATAAAATAAAATAAAAGACAATTTAGGAAAAAAAAAGCTTACTCCAAGTGGGTTTTCTCTTTCTTGATATCCCACAATCAATCCCTAGCAACGAAGCCAAAAACTTGTTGTGTCTAGAACACTCTTAAGCGCAAGCGTACCTTATTGTAGTAGTAATAATGGACTGAGTTTAGATATCGTACCCAAAGGACTGATATGAAGTACCTTTCAGAGAAATTCATATGTTGTCTAGATTGCTCAGATAAAGAGGGTTTGAATGCGAAGAATTAAAATTAGATTGCTTAAAGGAAAATTGGATTTTAATGAGATAAAAACCTTGGATTATGGTTTCACCAATGCCTTTGACTCCTTTTTGCCCCTAATCATATTGTAATCTTACTTCCCAACTCAATTGTCAATATCCATCTAGTGAATTTATCTGCAACTTTTATTCATGAGTTATAAACACTTTTTCATGTATTAAATCTCCGATTGGTCATACAGTGATTTAATGCAAGAAAGGATTAAAACAAAGAAGGTGAACAAATTCAATTGAGAGCTCAATTAGCAGTTGATCATTCAATGTTCTAAACCCAATTACCCCATATGTCTACCAATTAAAACTAGTTCAATCACCAATTAACTAACTAATTTAGACGTGTAAGGAATGATCAATTCCAAACAATAAGAGATTAAAGAATACTACGACAATTCAATTGAAGAAAAGGGAAATAAGAATAACAATTAAGAAAAAAGGGTTTCAAGTCATTTCAAGCATGGTTACACCACAGTCCTAACCTAGGAATTATTTCTTTATTACAAAAAAGGAACAACCCATTACCATGTGATCCATAAAAAACAAAGACAAACCTTAAAAGTTAGAGGAGTCTTCAATCCCTATCTGCTCAAGTCTAGGGGGAGTCCTCTAAGGCTCTGGAAAGTTCTTCCTTCACCAAAAGTTCAGGGTATAGAAGATATGAAGAAAGGTAAAAGCAAAAAAAGTGTCTTCTAATTTTGCAGGCTTCTTATTTATATGCTTGTTGAGTCCATGGGCCTAACAGAAGCACAGTCATGCATAATGAAGCACAACCATGTATGACTTCCAAAGCATGGCCATGCTTAGGTCGTGCTTCTTCTTGAAAGTGGAGTTCTGTCAACCTACCACGACCATGCATAGTGAAGCACATTTGTGCATCTTCTTGTAAACGTAACTTTGAATTTGTAACACAAACATGCATAATGAAGCATGATCGTGCATCTTCAGTAGTAGCCCAAACTTAGCCATTTTCTTCATATTACCACTTCTTTCATCCCTGCATAAAAATAATGAGAAAATGGGTCAAAATGTCCATGAAGATAGGTTAATTTCCACAATTAAGGACGTAAATCTCCTATGTTAATCACAATAATCGAGGGTTTATCAAGAATCAACATAAACCAAGAAGAATTTTGATAAAAAGCACCCAAAAATCCATATTTTTAATCCAAACCAAGATTGCCAAAGCTTTCCAACACCAAATCATCATAGCCACACTTATCCAACATCAAACCATCATTTAAAAATATAACCAAAATCCAACAACAAAATCAAGCCAAAATAGATGCATCAATTAATGACTTGCATCAAAACAACTAAAATGGCAAGTAGCAAAAATCAAAGAGTAAATTACATTGACACCTCCTAAGATTTTTTAGATTACACACAATACACCTTCTTTTTCTATCCTTACACTAATGCCCTTAATTGTTTAAAAAACATTACACTGGCATCCCTTATACATTACACTAACCCCTTTTTATTCTTTGAAAAACATAACATTAAGTATCCTTATAAGGGAGGTTGTTGTAAATGTTAAAAAAGCAGAGGGATTTTGTGCAATCTAAACAAAATCTTAGGGAGTGTAGGTGTAATTTACTCAAAATCATATCAAATGCAAGTGGTAGATGAATTTTGAGGGCCCAAAATTTATTCCCACCGCCTATGTGAAAGTAAAACCCATGAGAAGTCACCCTAATCCCCACTTATACCTCTTAGAAAATGGATGAGATGAAGTGGGAATGGTGCTTGGAAGGTGAACTTGAGTCTTGTTCTAGGTGGGTGATGGTGTGTATTTGATGAACCAAGCTTTTGGGTGAAAGAAAAATTTAAAATGGAGATGGAGAACTCAAGAGAGTGTCTCAGCTAGCACACACCAAAAATGGGGAGAAGATTGAGTGAGGAAATGGGTTTAAATATAGTATGAGTGATGTCATATAGATGACATCATACAAAGTGATGTAATAAATCAAAATTTTTCTTTTAATCTCAATTGGCATAAGTTTATTATGCTTAATTTCAATTAGGTCCCTAAATATGCAAAGCTCTTAGTGTGCATCTCTTGCTTCCTACACTGTGTTTTATTCGATTTTCTATATGTTAAAATTAACCGGTATCGAAAAATCCTATTTTATTAATTTAATTAATTCATATGCTAAACTAATGCAATTGACCTTGAAACTTCATAGACACATAAAATTAAGGTTCTGGATGATTTCTAAAAATTAAAAATAATGTTATATATATTTTTCCTAATTTTTATTAATTAAATTGTGTTTTTAAGTTAGAAATTACTAGTAAATTCATTTTAATTTCAATAATTCTGAAAATGAAAATATAATTATAAAAAAATCCTTCACATGAAAATAAGTCTAAAATAATTTTGCCACTACTTTTGGATGTCAAACAGACACTAGTTTGACTTTATAATCAATTAGGGACACTTTGGTCATTTTGCACAGAAATTTCAAAAAATTTCCATAAAGTTCTCAAAATTATATTTTAATGTATTTGACATGTTTCTAGGCTTGAAATGAATTTTTATCATCATTTGAACCTTTTTTGCATGTCAGCTTTTTTCTGTTGAGAAATCGAGACGTGATCATTATTTTCTCATTTTTTTAAGGCCTTGGCTCGAAAAATTATTCAAAACTACAACCAAATAATTCTCAAAATTCTAAATGAAATTGTAGGAATAAGAATATTGAGATTCTTGCCTGATTGTTTAAAAATAAAATTGAAAGAAAATGAAAAAGTAGTTGTAAATTAAGGTATGGGTGTTACATCAACCACAACTCAACAATTGTATCCCCAACACTAACTAACCTAGTTGTGTTGATACACTCCTTCTACCAACAATATTAATCCACCTGATAAGCTTTTAAAGTAAATGTAACTTCTCTATAAAAGACAACTCTCACTCTTTCTCTTTCTAACACTCAAAGAATGAATGTACAATATTACACAAAGCCTAGCTACACTACATAAAGTATTACAAATGATAGAAAACAAAATTGGAGTGTTCTCTAGGAAGGTATTTCTCTTAGAAGTTTTTTTTTTTTAAAGTACATATTCGACAATTGGATGTCTAAACTTGTTATTTCCCTTTCTTACATCAAATCCATTTGAATAATGGCCTTTAGAGAGTTTTCAGTCTTAAACTAATTGTTTCTAGCTATTTAAATCTCAATCAAAAATTTTTAAAAGATGTATGATATGTCACTTTCATCATAATTGCCTTTGATCGCGTTTTTTGTTTTGTTTTCCTACTTTTGGAATCTTTTTTCTAAGAAAATTGTTTCCTTTAATTTGAAATCCTTCTTTTAAAATTGATAAGTTATTTTGAGCTAGATTTCTTTAGCTAGAATATTCTTTAAAAACTTCTTGAATTTGTCAAGATTCTAGCTTTTGGAAAATTGAAAATTTGTAGAATGTTCATATTCTTCTTCTGAATGGTTGTAATGCATGTATATTAGTCTTCCTTGAATTTGTGTTCTCTATTTTCATCAATACTTAGTCATCTAGGTTGATTTCTTGCTTCTGGAACATGTTTCAATGTAGTTCTGAGCATGTTTCTTCTAATGCAATATACTACCCACGGAATGATGCAAATGCCTTTTTTAAGATCCTTATTCAATTTACATCTTTTGATACAATTTTTGATCATATGTAGCATTTGGTTTTGCTACCATTTGACCATATTCTATTCATATTCCATCTTTTGGCCATGTTTCTAATCATATATAGCTTTTGATGTTGTTGTACTTTGGTGTTCTAAAGACATGTTTAGTCTGGTTTGCTTCTAAAAGTTGTTCTTTTGATAATGATGGTTCTAATATGCTAACTATATCATTTTTTAGCTTTTGGATAATTGCATATTTTGGAATAATGCTTTTCAAGTTTGATTTATGCTCTTGATGGTGTGTTCCATTGCATGATGACATATGCTATACTTTTAGTCACATTCTCAAAACAAACCATTTGTAACTTAAGTTTAGAGCATTTAGAATTTGCTTCTCAAGTTTGATTCATCCTCTTTGTTGGAATTGGATTTGTAGCAAACAAAAGACATCAACAGTAGCACAAGCCTATAATAATATACACCATAAAAACATATAAACATGCCATACCTATATATTTGGCAAGCTTGGTCAGGTTGTTTTCCAAACTTATCAAATCAAAACTTCTCAACAAACTTAACCCTTTTAGGAACTTAGTCTCCACCTTCTCCTCCGCAGAAAAATGATTATATAAAGAATGGGACACAATCACTAAGTTCAACTACTAATATAAGTGGAACTTTGCTTCCCTTTTCTCATCAAGGAAAAAAGCCCACATGTCCAGTTGAGATTTAATATGAAAATAACTATTCTCAAAGCTTTTGAAAGAACTCATAAGAGATTCCAAAATCCTCCTTCCCTAGTGCCACTAGTAAAAATCCATCAAATAAGACAAGAAAACCCCACCAAAAAGAAATGAAAAAGCTTTTGAGTAGTAGGAGCTATACCAATGTACTCACACAACACTTCAAATGCCCTAACAAAATGCCACAAGTTCAAAGGTAACTTAGTCAGAGCAACATTTATGATGCTTAACACCTCACACTGAAAACAAAAAAAAGGACCTTCATGCCAAGACAAGTAAACAAACACTAATACACAAACACAAAATCCATTTCATCCACCCTGGCGACCTTATAAACTCACGATCACCTTTATCATAAGGCAAACACTCCTAGTTCATCTTATCTTCTCAACATAGCTTGTACTCATTCCTAAAGGAAGCCACATGCTCACAGGGCCTATAGGATACCCATGAATAGTTCACCATGTCACATTCGTCATCCTTCAAATCAACAGTTGAGTTCTTTCAGATATAACCCTTAAGTTTCCCTTTTCCACCTACTAACAACATTTTCCCCCCTTTCCCCTTCATCTCTCCACCCATGACAACAAAGAACTTCCTCTACCCCATCGTCATTACCAGTCATCATCATTGACACTCTCGTCAAAGCACCACAACCTATCATGACTTCATCTTCTCTAGTATAGTTGTAAAGGCTCCCCTCCACTATCACCCACCGCCAACTTCTTGACAACACAACCTACACCCAAAGCAAGACACCTACCAATTTCAATCTCAACCCTATCACTACTCATATTCCCATGACACAACAAGAGGTGAAGAAGACAAGAAAGTGTACCTAGAATTCGCAAGATAATATGACTCCACTAAAAGCTCTAACTTGAGGAAGTACCCAACAATGGCTTGCAAAAAAACACAACAATGACACACAACTAGGAACGTTACTGTTTAACCAAAATAAAAAATCATAAAATATGGTTATCTTGCATTTTATGTGAAGCGACAGTTGAAGCGAAAGCTACTTGCGAGTTTACGAGCTATGTACCCTCCCGAATCATGGCATGGTCAGCCTTATGCTCATTAGGCCGACTGAACACAAATCACTAAAACAACTCAATCTAATCAAGCATCTCTGCATCTTAGAAGCCACTAGACACAAGACCTTCACCTAATTAATCGTCTCGATCAATGCCACCCACAACAAGCCTCAAGGTTAAAGATACGTTGTAATCTCTCCAACATCTAAGCAATCCCCCTTCTTAGTATTTATAGGAACATTATTATAAAGAGATGATATCTTCATACATATTTACCGAGGGGCTCTCGTAGAGTTAAGACACTAAGCTAGGGTCCCTGGAAAATTTGTAAGAATAAAATTTGTTTGATCCTGCAAAACTAGGTTCTCTCCCTAAACCTTGTAACCAACACTACAATAATTTTGCTTATGACTAACGACCTTTTATAGTAGGTTACGACACCGACTTGTAAATAAATAATTAATGACTTGTCCAATTTTGTAAAAGGGAGGAGGGATTACTCCGATGTTGGAGGGATTTTTGCAGATTTCACTATAAATAGATATAATTTATATATAATTAATGACTTGTCCAATTTTGTAAAAGGGAGGAGGGATTACTTCGATGTTGGAGGGATTTTTGCAGATTTCGCTATAAATAGATATAATTTATATATAATTAATGACTTGTCCAATTTTAAAAATATTGTACTACAAAACACAAATACTCGTCTTGACCATTAAAAGTTAAGCCTTGAGTATGCAATGGAGAAAAATAATGTTTTCTTCACTCTTTATTTATTATATTATCTCACTTTCTCTTTCTTCATGATAAAAATTTCATTTGAATAATTTTAAAAAGATAAGTGTAAAACTAAAATAAAAATTAAGGGTATGGAAAATATTAAGACCAAACTTAAATACAGTACCTTAGGTGTTATTAATATTGTTCTCCAATCAAAAGTAGAGTTTCACCTTAGTAATGTGCATGCATATCATTATTATGCAAATTATCGAAGCAAAACTCTACTTCTGATTGAAGAAGTGCACCAACAACACTTAAAATACTGTATCTATGTTTTGTCCAAAATATTATTATTTGGAAGAAAGATCTTTTTGTAGACATTTGTTTAATCAATTTATGCACATTAACATGAAAGATTTAAAAAAAAAATTGCAATATAAAGCACAAAAGTTTGTCTTGGACCGTATTAAAAGTTGTTACAAAGCCTCGAGGAATTGCATATTGTTAACTCATAATTTATTGTATTATCTCACTCTCTTTTTTCATAAAATTTTTTTAGAGAAAATAGGATATACATTAATAGTATAAGTTTTTTTACATTGTCATCTAATCATAAATACCATGTATGGTAAGTTTGTTAACTTTGGTAATAATTATCTTAAAAGTTATACTAAAAATAATTTCTAATTGGTTGACAATATAAAAACTTTTACACTGACAGTACATACTTATTAAACTCTAAAAAATTTCATTTGAATAATTTTAAAATGATAAGTGTAAAAATAAATAAAAAATTAGGGTATAAAAATATTATTATTTGGTAGAAAAATGTTTTTACATACGTAATCAATTTATGCATATGTACATCAAACTTTTTTTTTTTTCTATCATCAAACTTTTGTTATAAATTAATATGAATTATGTATAGTTATTTTATGACTGGTTTTAGATTGAAAATATTGATGTGCCAGTTTCTTTTCCGGTTCATTAATCCTATATTGTGTCAGTTCCTTTCCGGTTCACTAATCCTAGACAAGTTATTCATTGTCTGAGTGGATAGTGTTAATATTATCTTGTTCACACTCTTAATTTATTGTATTATCTCACTCTCTTTTTTGACGATAAAAAAATTCATTTGCATAATTTTAAAAAGATGAGTGTAAAAAATAAAATAATTAAACTGTTAGGGGTAATAAAATATTATTATTTGGTAGAAAATATTTTATACATTTTTGTGCAGTCAATTTGTGCATATGGGCAGCAATTTTTTTTTTATAAATAATTATAAATTTTATATAATTAATGACTTAGCTTGTCCGATTTTAAAAATGAGCCATGCTATTTCATAGAGATAAAAAGTGCACGAATTGCACGAAATATATCATTTAAGGTTGAGATTTTTTTAAATAAAATTTAATTAATAAAGGTTCAAAAAATGTACAGTGTGATTGACGGAAATTGTGTTTGACTCTTCTGGTGAAAATCTTTCCGTAACATTTACCATTCTCCTTTTACAGTATTGTACGACAAATCTAAAAACTCGTCTTGAGTCTTGACCATTAAAACTAAAGCCTTGAGAATGCAGCTCATAAAAATAAGTTCTTGTTCACACTCTTAATTTATTATATTATCTCGTTCTCTGTTTTTTTCATGATAAAAAACTTCATTTGAATAATTTTAAAAAGATAAGTGTAAAAATAAAACCAAAATTGACTTTAATGATTATGTACTGTTAATGTAAAAAGTTTTATATTATCAACCAATCAAAAATCATTATTAATATGACTTTTAAAATATTATTATAAAATCAACAAACTTATAATAAAATATGATTTGTGGTTAGATAACAGTGTAAAATTACTTTATACTGTCAGTATGACTTTTTTTCTCATAAAATTTAAGGGTATGAAAAATATTATTACTTGGTAGAAAAATATTTGTATAGACATTTGTTTAGTCAATTTATGCATATTCACATGAAAGATTTTAAAAATATACCACTATAAAGTACAAAGGTTTGTCTTCGACTATATTAAAAGTTGTTACAAAGCCTCAAGGAAATGCATCTTATTCACTCATAATTTATTGTATTATCTCACTCTTTTTTATCATGATAAAAGAATGAGTAAATTATACTGACATTTTTTAAGAATTTTTTTTTTCAAATTATACATAATTTTTCTACTATTTTAATGTTTACAACAACCTCTTTTATAGGAGTATATAATATAATGTTTTTCAAACAATTAAGAAAGGTTAGTGTAATATATGAAAAAATATCAGTGTAATGTTTTTTAAACAATTAAAAGGATTAGTACAAAAATAAAAAATATATATCGTAAATAATTTGAAAAATTTTTAGAAAATATTAGTATAATTTACTGAAAGAATATTGATGTGCCAGTTTCTTTTCCGGTTCATTAATCCTATACAAGTTTGCCTGTTTCTTTCCCGTTCATTAATCCCTGACAAGTTTGTCATTACTTGAGTGGATAGTGTTAATATTATATTGTTCACACTCTTAATTTATTGTATTATATATCTCACTCTCTTTTTCTGTGATAAAAAATTCATTTGCATAATTTTAAAAAGATGAGTGCAAAACATAAAATAATTAAAACTGTTATGTGTAATAAAATATTATTATTTGGTAGAGAAATATTTTTATACACTTTTGTGTAGTCAATTTGTGCATATTCACATCAATTTTTTGTTTATAAATAAATATAATTTCTATATGAATAATTACTTAGCTTGTCCGATTTTAAAAATATTGTACTACAAAACACAAGTTAAGCCTGGAGTGTGCAGTGTAGAAAAATAATGTCTTCTTCACACTCTTAATTTATTATATTATCTCACTCTCTCTTTTCATAATAATAAAAAAATCATTTGAATAATTTTAAAAAGATTAGTGTAAAAATAAAATAAAATTAAGGGTATGAAAAATATTATTACTTGGCAGAAATGCTTTTATGGACATTTGTTTAGTCAATTTACGCATATTCACATCAAACTTTTATAATAAATGAATATGTGTATATAATTAGTAACCAGTCTGATTTTAAAAATATTGCACTATAAAGCACAAAAGTTTGTCTTCACCATATTAAAAGTTGTTACGAAGCCTTGAGGAATTGCATATTGGTTCACACTCATAATTTATTGTACTATCTCATTCTCTTTTTCATGACAGAATAATCATTTGAATAACTTTAAATTTATGAGTGTAAAAATAAATAAAAAACTATGGGTCTAGAATATTAATATTTGATAAAAAAAAATATTTTTATAGACTTTTACGTAATCAATTGATGCATATTCACATCAAACTTTTATTATAAATGAATATAAATTAGGTTTTCCCTGTCTTGACAGAACATCATCCCCTCTCTTAAAATTTTTAATTACCAAAGAAAAGAATTATGTATAGTTATTTTTATTTTTTTGAATATATGTATAGTTATTTTATGTCAATAGTTTTACAGCATGTTTGTAAACACGTTCAGTAGTGAATAAATCACATCCATTGAGAGGACGACGTGAAAGCTACAACAAGAGGCTTCCAGATGGACGTGAAAATCCACGTTGCTGATCCATAATCAAACATGCACTTAGATTGAAAATATTGATGTGCCAGTTTCTTTTCCGGTTCATTAATCCTGTAAAAGTTGTGCCTAGTTTCTTTCCGGTTCATTAATCCTAGAAAAGTTTTTTTTTTTTTTTTTTCACCCTTTCTCGTTGTGGGATTCTCATGTGAAAGGTATCAATGTTGACATGAGAACTATTATTGGGCCTGTTTGATATAGCTTTTTTTTGTTAAAAAATCATTTTTTTAAAAATAATCATTTTCAAAAGTTTTGCATGCGTTAAGTCAAAAATTGGAAATATCCAAAATCTGTTTAAAATCATAGGTTATTTTGAATAGCTGTCCATAAAATAAATTGTTTTTTTAAATATTTTTTATAATTATAAATAAATATAAATTAACTTTTACTTTTTTTAAAATCTCTAAAAAATAAATATTAAACTCTTTTACATTAGAATAACTTTTTTCAATATGTAACAAACTGACCCACTATCCCTTTCTAGAAGTAACTTTATAATTTTATTTGAGTTTAATGGTAATACACTGTCAACATAAAAAGTTTTACACTGTCAACCAATTGAAATTTACTGTTGGTATGACTTTTAAAGTATTTATTATAAAAGTCAACAAACTTACAATAAATGATGGTTTGTGATTGGACAATGTAAAGTGCATAGCTTATTTTTTCATTTTATTTTCCTTTCTTTTTATTCTTTTGTGTTTTCCAATAGCTTCATTCCTAGAAAGCCAGCATCTGTCCACCATTCTCCAGATGGAACCATTAAAACATGAATATTGTTACGCTTTCTGCCGTTTCCATTTCGAGTACGGAAAATTATGCCTTTAAGTCCCTCTTATTTAGTTTAACTTCGATTCATTCAAGAGAATGATGCACATATATTGTTATTTTAACAGAGGAAAGTTAGAAACACACTTTTCAATACATTAATTTGTTTTAACATATTTTTTTATTATTAGTTAAAATTTATTAAAAACTACAAAATTATAAATGGAGCTAATTAAATAAGACATGAAACCCACAAAATTTTATAATTTCTAATAAATTTTAGTCAATAAAAAAGAATGTATTTAAAAAAAATGTGTTACAAAGTGTGTTACTAACATTTCCTTCTCAAAATTAAAACTAATGTTTTCTATAAGTTTCTCTTAGTTCAACTTCCAAATACTTTCATATCCTTAACTTGCCTAAACTGAGCAAGTTTGAAGTTGCACAAATCTTGAAGCCAGTGTTTGAGTATGTAGGTTTTATGGCTTTGAGTCACATGAATTTTTATAAAGCCCTAGGCTAGCTTCAATGGTTTCCAACCAATATTTTACAAACAATTTTGGCATATCATTGTTCTAGCTGTTTTAATAACATATGCATTGATACCCTTGTAACCCTTATCTCAAAACTGAATCATCTGAAAATTAACCTTCAAAGATTTTAGGCCTATTATATATTAGCGTATCTTAGGCTTTATTATGCAAAAAAGGAAAAGAAATTGATTATTTTAGCACAAATTTTTATTACTTCGTGAATATTTGATGTAAATCATTTTATTATTTTATTTGTCAATCGGCAGGGAAAATGATTCAATTGATGTATAATTTGAATCGTGTATTTCTTGTGCTTCAAATTTTTTTTTCTTATTTGAATGTAGACTGTAATTTAATTAAATTGATTGCGATTTTTATATATAATATAATTGATAATTTCATAAATCGTTGTTTATAGGAAAACCAAAGCAGATATTTTATAAATTATAGAACTTAATTGATTGGTATTTCATAAATTATTGCACTACGAAAGTAATGGGGCCAGATAAATTTTTGGAGAGTTAGGGTGACTTAATATTAAATCTATGCACTACCGAAAATATGTTTTATAGTACCCAAAAAAAAATTATGACAGGTTTTACCATCTTGAATTTGAGTTAGCCTAAACTTAGTCCTAAAAGTTATAGGAGCAAGTAGATTTTTGGACATTAAAGATGATCCAATATCAAGTTCATTATAGACTCTAATATTATTTTGAATTTGAGTTGGAGCCCAAAAGCTATAGGACTTTTTTATATATATATATATTGCATTAGAAAAGTTATAGGTAGATTTTTTGGATAGTTGAGGATGATCCAATTTCAAATCTACATAGATTCTAACGCCATCTTGAATTTAGATTAGACCTAATTTAACCTCTAATTAATATAATTCATGAGGTGAGAATTGTCAATCCCTTGTAAACTTTACTTCTACTATATTTGTAGTTGATATAAAATCTCAACAAGTTTATTTAATTTAATATATGTTTCAGTTGCTTGAAGTTTTAATTAGTTTTTTACCGCTCAATTTCTTACTTAACTAGATTAAAAAGATGCCAAAATTTAAATTGCTTTTTGTAGAAAATTTGACGGTGAGGAAAATTATTCATATTCCATGTCCAAGACAAAATATCTACTTCAATGACAGTTACATGCTAACCACTGACGTAAGTTCGAAAAAGTTAGTAAACAAGGGCATGATTGAGCACTTTTAGATTCGTTTCGCTTATTTGCCCAAACCAAAAGATTTAGAGAATTGAGTAAGTTTACCCAAATATAATAATAGGCTTTTTTTTTTTTTTTTCTAAATATAGTGCTAAGCTTTTGAACCAAATCGATTTGTTCATCAATAATCATCAATCATCAATGACCAATGATCAGATTCACATTGAACCCGTCTGATTTAATAAATAATCATACTAATATTTTTCTAGAAGTTTAAAAGGCAATAAAAAATGGTATATCTATATTTTTTTTTCTTTTCAACACAATTCAATTGATTCAAACATTGATCAAATCTATGATAAGTTCTATTCAACCCCCACACCCCCCTCTCCCCAAAATTTGTGATAGGTTCTACTATATTAAATTTGAGTTAGCCATAACTTAATCCCAAAAGCTATAGGAATAAGTAGATTTTTGGACACTGAAGATGATCCAATATCAAGTTTATGATAGACTCTAATACAATTTTGAATTTGAGTTGGGCTCCCAAAAATAGGGATGACAAAAGAATCCATTTGTTCATGATCCATGTAGTCCATTTATGTAAAATCCAATCCAATTTGTCCAATTGTTTAAAAAAAATACTTAAATCGGATTGGATAGATTATATAATTAAATGGATAGAAAACAATCCATCTTGCCTTATTTTTAAGAGAAAATAGGCTATATACTAATAATGTAAAGTAGTTTTATATTGTCATCTAATCACAAATCACCATGTATGGTAAGTTTGTTGACTTTTACAATAACTACCTCAAAAGTCATATCAATGGTAATTTTTGATTAGTTGACGGTATAAAATTTTTTACACTGACAATGTATAGCTATTAAACTCTATTTTTAAATCCAATAAATCACTTAATTAACACTTTATGATCAAAATCAGTCCAATATATTTTTTTCATATTTATTTTTGTAATTTATTAAAAAGTTTTAGAATAGTTTCTTATATATTAATTTTATGACCTATTCAGAACAATTTAAATTTTAAAAAATAACTGTTTATTTTTAAAAATTATCTTAAAAAATCAATAAAACAAATAATTATTTCTTTAAAGTGAATTCAACAAAAAAGTTATAAAAATTATTTAACTTTTAAAAATATTTTTGTGAATAAATGAGAGAGTATTTTGAAATAATCATAAAAAAATATTTAATTTTTAAAAATAATTTTATAGATGAATTGTATATCCATCCATAAAGGATTAGATAGATTTTATTAAATGGATAATGGACAAAATGAATTTTTTTAATGAATTTTTAATGGATTGTAAAACACCCACTCCCATATACACTCGTCTGGCCTCATAATTCAACCTCCATAACCAAATTCACCATCCCCTCTCCCCCACACCCTCAATATGCATCCTCAATACTTAATATGGTGCAGAGAGAAAAGAACCCTTTTTTTCTCAACAAGGGAAATGAATAAGTAAAAAAGGAAAGTGCAAATAACAATTGTGATTAATGAATTGCTTTTAATCTATCCATTTCACAGACCTACCCAAAAGCTATATATATATATATATATATATATATATATATATATATTGCACTAGAAAATTCACATGTAGATTTTTTAGATAGTTGAAGATGACCCAATTTTAAATTTACATAGGCTCTAATGTTATCTTGAATTTAGATTATACCTAACTCAACCTCTAATTAAGCTAATTCGTGATATGAGAGTTGTCAATCCTTTATAAACTCCACTTCAACTATATTTATAGTTGATATAAAATCTCAACAAGTTTATTTAATTTAATATATGTTTCGTTGCTTCAAGTTTTAAGTCTACAGATTAATTTCTTACTTAACTAGATTCAAAACATTTTGGCAAAAATTTAAATTATTTTTTGTACAAAACTTGACAGTGAGGAAAATTATTCATATTCCAAGTCCAAGGCAAAATATCTACTTGAATAACAATTACATACTAACCACTGATGTAAGTTCAGAAAAGTGGAGTTAACAATTAAGGACATGATTGAGTTCTCTTTAGATTCGTTTCACTTATTCGCTCAAACCAAAAGATTTAGAGAATTGAATAAGTTAACCCAAATATAGTACTAAGCTCGTTTGAACTAGATCAGTTTGTTCATTAATAATCATCAATGGCCAATATGATCAGACTCACACTGAACCTGTCTTATTTAATAAATAAGTCATCCTAATATTTTTCTAAAAGTTTAAAAAACCCAAAATTAAAGGCAATCAAAAAGGATTTTTTTCTTTTTTTTCTTTTCAACCCAATTCAATTGATTCAAACATTTGATATCAAACATTCAAAATACTTTGGCTTCTCTTCTTGGCTAACCTATTAAGCAAATCAGCTAGGTTCCTCCTTTTCTTCGACCCTTGCGGCTGTGAGCTATCCTCCGTCACGGGCAAAGGAGGCAAACAAGGCTCTGGCCCCGCCACTCTCACTCTCTCCGGCGGCGCGTGGGAGTCAATTAGGTGTGGAAAATTCAACTTTGCCTTACTACCTCTCATCTTAAAAGCAGCTCTATCATAAGCCAAACCAGCTTCCTCTTCAGTCTCGTATGTCCCGAGCCAAACCCTTCCCCGCTTTCTCTTCGGATCCCATATCTCCGCTGCAAACTTCCCCCACGGCCTCCGCCTCACGCCCCGGAATCGCTTCCATTTCGGAGGCGCGTGCGCCTCACGCGCTGCACCAGGCGCTTCCATTTTGCATGCCCGTGATTGCGTCCCGTCATTGGCGGATGTTGGGCTCGGAAACGGATTGTACGAGGATGAATATAAAATTTCCTGGTCGGAAACATTCACGAGGGTATGGGAATCATGTTCATGTTCAAGCTGGTAGGATTGAACAGGTGAAGGAAAATCACTAGCCATGTTTCTTAGGAGGGACCTTCGCGGTTTTGGGAAGCAACCGTGTATGTGTGCTTGGAGAATAATAATGCCTTGTATTTATGCTACTTTGGCTTTTGCCGTTTCGTAAGTTTTATTGGTTGACGATATTTACATGTTTTTTCTAAGGAGAGTACATATATATTCTCCGGAGATTAACTTACTCTGGGTAGGACTATTCTGGACAAAATTTTTTATCTATAAATACTTCACGTAATGATATACTTAATGCTCGAATTCAATATTATTAATTAAATTGAAAAAATTTCACGTCAATTAATACACGCGCTCCATGGTTAACAATATTTACATATGGTTTTTGTACATTATTTTTATATTGTTTTTTAAAGTGTAATAAAACTAGTGAAATATATATTTTAATACTTTTTAAAATGAAATATCGTATAAGTATTTTGGTGTAAAAACGTCATTTTCTGCAGTTCTATTTTCGTATGCATATGATGCGTATGGTGTCGCAATTAACTAGCTTTTATCTTTTACAAGGAATTAATTAACATAATTTTTTTAATATTTTGATTAAATTTTTGTTAATATATCAGTATTTGAAAAAGTGAAAAGTTTTTATTTTAAAAAAATATTTTTTGTCTTTTAAAAGAAAGTATTAATGAATACTTTTTTCAAATAAAACTATTTTACTTTTAATTACTTCAAATTAATTTTGAGAAACAATTTAACCAAATTTTTTTAATTATTGAAATGTTTTTAATCAATAAAATATATATATTCAAAGATTTTAAACAAAATTTCTATCCATTAGAAAATAATATAATTGATGTTATATTTTACAGCATTAAATTCAACTATTTATTCAAAAAATTCATTTTGTCTTAAGAATTATTAACTAAATAAAATTATAAAATTGGGGGACGTTCCGTGTCTCCCTCCTTTTGCCTCTAGTTTTTGAATTAATTTTGTTTGATTATTCGGAGGATGAGTAATTTCTTTGATGCTTCGGTGAATAATTTGGAGTGGCATTCAAACTTGAGCTGGCAATAGCTTGTTTTCATTATTTATTTCCTTTTCATTGACTAAAATAAAAATTCCGAAAGAGTATAAATATAATAAATTGTCGATCCATTTTATAAAAGCATTATGTCATTAATAAAATAGATAAATTATATATGAGAGATTAAATGATAAATATATTAATTTTAAAAAATTAAGTTAATTAAAATTTTATTTAAAAATTAAAATAATTTTTTTCCTCCCTATCTCATTTTTTTTTTAATCTTGGAACGTTTATTTCAAGCCTTTTTCTTTATCCTTCACAAGAGCCTTTTTGTCCTTCCATTACAGATACTTTAATTCTATCATTTTTAATTTGAGAGATTAATAAACACCACATTGTGCAGCGTATAAATTTTAGGTTTAATTACTCATTTGGTTCTTATATTTACATCATTTTTACCTTTTAATCTCTATACTTAGAAATTATCTGTTTTAGTTTCTATACGTGTACTTTTGATATTATTTTGATTCCTATCATCAAGTATGTCTTATCTTTGAAATAAAACCAACACAAAATGAAAATTGGCAATATAAAACCACCATAAATTTTCTAGCAGTTTTTAAACCTCCACAAATTGGTCTCATAAGATAAAAAAAAACACATAAAATTTGTAGCGGCTTAATGACCGCTAGAATATTTGTGGCAGTTTTATACTACCAATTTTTATTTTATGATGGTTTTATTTTACGGAGTTAAAAGACACCCAGCTAAAGGAACCAAAACGATATCAAAAGTACATGTGTAAGAATTAAAACAGACATTTTCTAAGTATAAGAACCAAAAGATAAAGATGATGCAAATATACAGACTAAATAAGTAATTAAATCTAAATTTTATTAGAATGTTTAAAGAAATGAAAGATCTGAAACGTGGCTATATATGATCCGACCCTAGAATTTCAGCTTTTTGACCTTTTTAAATCTATCGAATTAGAGCTGAATGTCTTATTATTCTTGGAAATAATTTCACGTTTAAAGCGATAATGACGCAGCAGGGCCTAATTCTTGCGCATAAAAGTGGTGTGATCAAGCTATCGTGAGAGAACAAATATAAATTTTGTAATTAATCAAGCCGTTTGTTTTTTCTACGCACTCGTAATTTCCTCATTATGGCAATTTCCACTTTTCTCACTGCATAAAAAGAATGAAAACAAGGTCACGGCAATGGAAGGCGTGTAGAAAACAATGTCAAACCTTTTATATTGGTTTGAGCTTTTGACTCACGACAGTGAATGCCAGCATCCTTTCATATTTTGCGAATAGAAATGTAGATTAGGTTTTTAAAATTGATTTTAATTGTTTATTTAATTAATATATTTATTTTTACTCCATATAATGTATTGTTATTATTATTATTATTATTATTTCATTAGTGATATGATACTCTAGTATTTATTCATAATGTATATTCATAATGCATATTAGATTTGATCGATTCTAAACCAACATTACGTTGGTTCAAGTGGAATTGAATTCGGATCTTTTAAACAAAATTTTTGGTTTGAAATTTCTGGATGAAAAAAAAACATGGTTCAAATGGAAGACTCTACTAAAGGTAGTCAGTCAAGTTTTCTAAAAAAAATTAGTCATTGACAAAGTTGGTAAATACTTTGTACCTGTAACATGGTAAAACAAAAAAAAGATCGATACTAATTAAACTTTTTTGAAAATTAAGGCTTTGTGTATATATAGAATATGTTTTATTAGGAAAGATAAAATTTACTTCAATGATACTTATAATTTGAAAAGGATTAATCTTTAGCTAGTAACTAATATTTTAGCTTATGCATTACACATGTATTGATGGTAGAAATTTGTTTCAAGTCTTTGTGGTTTGATTTTTTATGTTCAGTCTGGAAGAGATGACTTCCCACTTTTTGATTCTAACAATAAATATATTTTTAAATGAGACACTTAGAATCAAAGACCTAGTTATGGGCTCTTTTTGGTAAACCAATAATGTTTTATGTTTATATATTTTTTACTCTGACGATGAAGAAATCCTACACATCCATTTGTCTATATGTCTTGGATTGACTCTCTAAGATCTTGACATATGTCTCGATCTAGATGACTTCGATAATTGTTGTGAACTGCCATTTTAACTTAGTCTTCCTCAATGTTTCATTCGGAATCTTCACTTTTCTAACACTTAGCAATTTTTCTTCACTTGTTTTGGCTATCTGGTCTTTGACTTTGAACTTGAACTAGCTCTTTCTCCAAAATCTTATATCTCAAACCATATAACTTTGGTCAATTCAACCTATGTAATATGCCCTTTTTGAGAAATCAAAATCTGACTGATTTGAAAATGTTGCTTCTAACACTTTTAAAAAATTCCAACTAACACCAACAATAAAATAAACATTTATTTTTATGTAATTAGATTCATAGTAAATAAATATTTTGAATATATAAATTATATTATAATTAAAATTCATAATAAATAAATATCTTTGAATATGTAAATTTTATTTTGAATTTACAATGAACAATTTAAACTATTGACAATTTCTTCTAAAAAAATTGTTAAAATTTGATTTAGATATAAAGATAAAAAGATGTAGATTAAAAGAGATACATGGTTAAAAGAATCAAGTACATAGATAAAGATAAAAGGAGAGGAATTTCAAATGGTTAAGAATCAAATATTTTGAATGTGCGAAATTCCAAAGGAGAGAAAGACAGAGAAAAACCAACATAGTGTGGTATGGTTGGCAAATAATCATACCCTTTAAGAATGTAGTTAAGGGTTTGATGCTTAGGTCCATGTACGAAAGAGAATATGTTAGGAGAGATTAGCTCCTTAAATAAATTACAGTATTTCAAGGGATTAGTGTCTAACTCTTGGTTAGGGGATAGCTATAAAGGGAAAGAAAGAGAATATTATGAATGTTTGATCGAGAAAGTGGGGAGAGTAAGACTCTCATTCTCCAAGTTGTATATTTGTGTTCCAACCAAAGTTTCCCTTGGGAGACTAGTCCCAAGGCCTAGATCTAGCTAAAGCAATCCTTGTCTTGGCCTGGGGCTGGCTCAGGGATTTATCCTTTAGCTAGGTTACTCTAGTCGAAAAAAAGAGGAATCTATTCTCATGGAATCTAGCCGAGATTGATGAGATAGAACTGAGACTAGTGTCGATTATTTGATCAATACTAGGTCCAATACATGGATTACCTACCTAGCCAACACAAAGGGGTTTCCATGTTTTCGCAGACAAGTTATAATCTAGTCGAGGTCTTACTTGGCCTAGGTCCAAAAGGGTCCACAACCCTCTAAATCCCAAGCCATAGGTGTGGGGACTTGCACAAGCTAGATCCTTGGGCTAAGTTACTAATAAAGTACTCAACCTAGGTCTGGAAAGGTCCACAGCCCTCCAAGTACCAAGCCATAGGCGTGGGGACTTGCACATCCTTATGTTGAGTTACTAATAGAGAACTCAACCTAGGTTTAGGAAGGTTCACAGCCCTCTAAGTCCCAAGCCATAGGTGTAGGGACTTACACAACCGAGTACTTGGGATAATTTGTACACTTAGGCAAAATTATGGAGAATGAATCAATAGATAACCCAGGGGTTGTGTCAAGTCACTTGACATTCCTTTTGCCTTTTTAGATTCTCAAGGGTGGCCTTTATAGTCCCTAGGTTACCATTGGATGCCATATGTCACTTAATAAATAAGATTATTAAAGGGAGGTAATGTTAGGATCACGACAAGTGTACCATGAGTTATCGTCTCCACAAGAATTATGGTTTAATCTCAATTCAACCAAATAATTACTAGCACGTTTACAAATTTAAAATAAAGTTCAAGAATTTTTAGGGTTTTTAGTTTAAAGGAGTAAAAGAAAACAAGAATGCAATTAAAGGAAGTTTAAAAAATTAATGAGCAAAAGTTATTAGGTTTCAAAATTCCCAGTGATTTTTCCCCAATGCAATTTCTTTCCCTTCCTGTTCAGCAATTTCCTTCAATTTACGCAAATTAATTCAACCCTAATTTCTTAGGTGATAAACCCTTTGTTCCCAATTTTGTAACCTAATCAAATAGGCAAGCAAAATGAGTCACAAGCATTAAGAGCAAGAAAATTATGTGAAGGCATACAATGTCTCTTTCTATCCCTAGGTTCAAGAAGTATATGGTTGTTAAAAAGGAACGGTTCAAATCCCAATTTCCCAATCAAATGGGTGTCAAGCATAGAAAAAGCATTAAGCACAAAATTAACAACTGAATTGCATTAACAAATAAAAGGTTCAAAAGAAAAAATAAATTATAATGAGTTCCAATCACGGTTGATCCTAACTTAACCAAAAAAGGGCTTAGAAACTCATGGAGTTACTAAGCATAAAAGATAAATAAAAAGAATAAGATAGCAATGCTATTAAACCTCAAGGAATCAAATTTGAAGTCCAAGTCTAGGGCTAGAGATTGAATCTTCACTTCTTTCCTCGCTTCCAATCCTTAGAAATATCAAAGAATGAATGATAGAGAGTATTGTTCTAGTTTTATATTGAATTTGGACTGATTTGGACCCATTTTCTACGCACTGGGGCCATGGAAAATGCCTCGCGGGGCTTGGGCACGCTGGGCGCGTGTAACACCCTAATCTGTCAACCTTTCTGTAATTCAATCTCGAGCTCTATTTTCTCATTAGTAGAAATTTTGGTAATTTTTTTAACATTAAGTTGAAATCACAGCATAATATAAATCGTAAAATCTTTTCCATATAAAATGAAATAAGAGTTTTTACTATTAAATCATTTGGGTAATAAGATACCATAATAATGAATATAACTAAAAATGTAATATAAAATAAATATATGCTTTAATACAAATAATGCAGCTATATACTCTTGACTGAATAGG
This sequence comes from Spatholobus suberectus, assembly GCA_004329165.1. Taxonomy (NCBI): domain Eukaryota; kingdom Viridiplantae; phylum Streptophyta; class Magnoliopsida; order Fabales; family Fabaceae; genus Spatholobus; species Spatholobus suberectus. The sequence continues at coordinate 42,712,057 of CM014730.1, read as the reverse complement.
GCTTACATTACATTCTAATGACCCTACAACATGGTCTACTAAATGTCTAGATATTTCTCCAAACTAGAACATTACCCTTTGTAATCTCAGGGAAGTACTAGTTTTGACACCACATGCGATTATCTTGGAATCGTGTGTTATAAGACTAAACTTTGAAATTCTCATCCCAAGGGTATGAGTATTCTGCATCTTCATACACGCTTCCATCGCACCACTTTGAGGCCATCCTGATTGAGGGTTGTAAGCCTTTTGATTCATATAGTGCTTTCAACCAATGTGTTTCCTTTATCGATACCAAGCATTCCTAAATCATTGTGAATAACTAATTTTATCCGGTACATTTTTAAAAAAAAATAACCTGAAAATTAAAAATTGAAAAAAGAAAATTGAAGATTAGAGAAGATATGGCGGTTACGCATTAAGGAGATAGTGGGATATTGAGGAGTTGGAGGATATCATGGAATATTGGGTGGAGTGGTTACAAATGGATAAACCAATTTTATCTATTTAAGAACCATGAACACTCACGAAAGGGGGATTAGGGGGCAAGAAGTGAAGGTTATGAAAAAACTGACTTTCCCTCTCCATTATAGAATACAAGCTTCCCCTTTCACCAAATCAACACCAAGCCTTTTTACCAGCCATCACCACAGTGTAGTTCCATGACCGTTGTGCTGCAACCGACACCAATTTCGGGCCAAGGCACATTGTAAGCTTCTCTGGATTTCGCATTTCATCATCCACTTCATTACTTTTTGCCAAGTCCATGCCTTTCTTTCACTTTACGTTTGCTTACAGGTTGTTTATTCGGCTCTTTCTTTTCTTATAATTGTTTCCGTTCATTTTTTAGTTAGCTTTTATAAACATTAAATCGTGTAAATTGTGTAGTTGTCAGGTGTGATGTGCTTTTGTTTTATGTTAATTATTTAATTCTATTCTAATCATAATAAAGGATAGTGGTACACTAACTTATCTTTTTATATATAGATATAGAATTGAAATATGGATATAACTTTCCAAATCCTTAATCTATATAAATTGTGAGATTCAATGTTTTGATTGTCATTTAGCGCCTCAATTTTTATCACCTCAATTTTACTTTTGTATTTTTTTTATACTTTTTTGACTTATATATTTTGTTTTTTTTTTTTAATTCTAAGTGAATCAACCCGTATAACCCATAGCCCATAGTGGGTTGAGTCAGGTTGAACATTTTGTGGCTCACTAAAATGTGAGCCAATTTGGGTTAGCTTACTTTTTGACCAACCCGTGGTAAGTCAACCTGAGTAAGTCGAGTTGATTCACTTTGACAGATCTAAAAATAAGGTTATCATACCCTATTAGCGTAATAAACAACTAATTACAACAGAGAATAAGATAGATATCATATTCTATCTTATGATATCCTAACCATCGATTGAGCCCTAAAAGTCATCAATTGTGCTAGTGTGTGCTGATTCAAATAGGTCAGATTAAGTATGTTGTTTCTTATGGCTTCTAGGGTGCTGCACAAATGATTGATTGTGATCTGGTAGGAAATTGATGGCGCAGGTACATATGGAGATATGGAAGACTTTTCAAATTGGCTATACATTACACAATTGTTCCTATATATGATGCAATAGGTGAAGAGGACTTAAATAAAGTTGTTTCACAGGTTTTATTAATGGCAATTCCTTCAATGCAAGGTCTACTTAAAGGGTTTATATGCCCCCTCCCATCATCTTCAATGAAATAATGACACATGGAGTCACTTTCCAACTTAGTTTCAAAGCAATTTTTATAATGATTTTTTGAAAAAAAAGGTGTGATGCAATGTTCCCATTTTGTCCCCACCGAAAAAGTCCAATGATCCTTCTTTCTATAACCACAGTAAGCTTCAATCAATTTTTGATCGGCTGTTGTCAAAAACCACCTTCTCTTTATCCACAAAATCCCTAATTTGAAAACAAGTTATCTAAGCCAAAATGCCAACAACTTTTAAAGTTCAACCGTAAACGAAATAAAATTAATTATTTTTACAAACAGAATAAAAAAATTCAACCCACAAAACCGCTTGCTAAAAAAAACCCAACACCTCAATTTCAATCCACCTTCCAAAAGAACTTTAGCATGCCAGAAAAAGGAACCCCCCTACATCAACTTCTTCAATCAAAATGGATACTCGTCAAGGGGACTTAGAGTTCGGGAAATTAACACAAAAAAAGCATGGACAAAATCATTATACAACCAAATATCAATATTTACTTTAAATAAATATAAAAAACCTTTAAAAAATTTGAAAATAGATGAATTTACAGTTAATTGAAAAACACATCAAAGCTCCGGTCTTTCTCTCAACTCGTGCTGGAGTCGCTGACGTCCCTTGTTTTGAATTTTTAGGATTTCACGGAAATAGAAGGTGATTTTCGACAATGGTTGGAGGGGGCTTATTGGAAAAATTTACTATATTTGGATAGAGAAGTACCTTTCGATTTTTTCCATGAGGACATAGGGGGAAACTTGTTTTATAATACTTTTCATAAAATATTATAAAAAATGCACTTAAACTGAGTTGAAAAATGACTCCACGTGTCACGATTTATTGGAGGTTATAGGAGGGGGCATTGAAACCCTTTACTCAGACCTTGCACCAAAGGAATGGCCTTTATTAATTGTACAAGTGCTTTAAGTGCTAATTATACACTGCACCATCTATTGTACAAAATAAGTTGTCTTAATAATGCCATATTATGTACAAAATAAGTATAGGCAAGCCTAACTACTATTATTGTACAAGTGCTTTAAGTGCTAGTTATACACTACACCAATTGTTTCCTATATGTTGTGGAGTGCTTCAGATATCTCATTTGATGCAAGATATGATGTATTAAAGGATAGAATAATGATAACCTATACTTCAAAATGATGAATTAAGATGAAAAAATTAGATAAAAATAAAGAAAATGATGGATATAAAAAATAATGTAATGAAAAAGGACAAAAATATAAAAAAAGAAATAAGATGAAAATGAAATAGAAGAAAGAGTGTACATTCACTACAACATAACCGGGGTTTCGCGTCGGTTAAATTACTTGTTTTGCGTCAGTTTAAACCGCCACTAAGTTGCTTACCGTCGGTTCAGTAACTGCCACTGAATTTAGCGCCGCTAAACAATTTCGTGTCGGTTTAGGCTAACCGCCGGAATAACCGCCGCTAGTCAATTTAATGGCGGTTGTAACCGCCATTAAGTTAAAATGTTTTCTATTCAGCTCAAGCACCTAACGGCAGTTATAACCGCCAGTAAATTATCTGTTATAATATTTATTTTACACTTTACGTCAGTTACAAACCGCCAGTAAGCTAATTTACTTTTTAAATAATATTTTTTTCTAATACTAACGTGCGTTCAACATCATTACTATTCATAAGTTTTTTTATTATTATTCATTGGATTTGATCCTCTTTAACTTATAGCATTCACTTGAAAACGACGTAAAAATAAATCTTACACAAATTATAGGACATAAAATCTATACTCCACATATACTAGTAGAAAAAATTAAACATATAAATATCAATTAATATGTTCATAACAATTGAATCTATTAAAAAAAGGTATAAAATTACATATTCAATAACAATTGAAATTATATATTCAACTCGGAAGAACAACTGGAAACCCCTATCTTCTTGTGACCTAACTTTCTACCATATCCAGCAAATCTGCGTAGCAGAGATATTGTACACAAATATTGTTAGTCAATTGGATAAGCAAATACTAGTGATAATACTTACAAGAAATGGAAACCCAAATTTATTACCTGCTTTTGATTCTTCTTATTTCAAACATAAGCTCCAATGCATTTACATCCCACAAGAGAAAATTCTAATGAATTCGCATCATTGTCACTCATATGGGACTCTTTAAATATCTGCATGAAAAAAAAATAAGAAAATGAGAAAAACGCAACCTTTTTAGAATGACATGTCATATCATTTTTTACACCAAATTTAGCTTTTAGAATAAGAGATTCAATTTAAAAAGTAAAATGAAAAGTTTTAATTATTAATTAAAAAATTAACTATTAAAAATTAAATACCTATATAATTTATTATAAATATATGTACATTTAATCATAATTTTAACCGGTGTTTTTATGAAAGATGAAAATCCTGTTATTGGAAATTTCTAAAATATTATACTCAAGATTATTTATCATTCAAGTCACACGTGAATAGGGACTTTTAGATAACAATTATTTGAACTTTTAATATACAGTAAATTATGTTATGCAGCTAATAGGAAAGAGAATTTAAATCGCCCATATAATTGTAAGCCAGTAGGAAAAGGAAAGGAACAGTTCTATAACAACTAATTAAATGTGTTAGATAAATATACCATGAATATGTTAGATGATTAAATCATTCATATAATTCAAGTGTGGTCAACTTCAAAAGTTCATATGAATAATTGGAAGCCAATACGAAAGGAACAATTCTCTTACAACTAATTAAATGAGGCAGAATCATTGCAGCTAATCCATAAAAGGTGTACCTAATAAACAAAGAGTAGTAAGCTTATAAAAAAAATTGCAGTAAAAAATAAGAATGCTTCTCGTACTTTCCTTTTGTTTTTAATTCCACCTACCATATGGTGAAGAGGTATAATAAGATGGAGGGAAAGAGAGTATGATGATACATACCCACCATGAACTGATATTAACACCAAGAAATCCCAAGTTTTGCAAAGCCGTCACATAGCTGGAACAATAATTAGCCATATAAACAATGTCTATTATAAAAACTACCAAAGACGTTTTTAAAGCACCAAAAAATGGAGAGAATTTAGTACATCAGCATAACATACCACCACCATTATTGTTATTACTAGGACTTTCAAGTTTCAAACAACAGAGGTTCCAATCACATTTAAGGCTAGAAATAGTTAGTGAAGGGATCATAAAATAGTTTTCCTTAATGCCAAAATCATGCAGCTTTCAATTATTTCCAGTGGTTGTACTTAAAGGTCACATGCGAGGCCACACATGGTTACTGAAGAGATAATAAAACAATCTGCTTTAGTGCCAACATATTTTGAATGCTTGCAAATTGATCCAAAGGAAAACCAATCAACAATCTAATCAATAGAAACAAAAAATAATGAGTTTTAAGTTGTATGAAGTTTCTATTCTAAATATTGCTCTCCAAGATGGAAACATACAGTCAGATTTAGTGCCAAAATTAAGTTACTGCTTCTTGAAACTAACCTTAAAATGTAATCTCCAACATTTTGGATCAGCCCATCATCCAAAATGTTCAAAACACTTGCAACCTGGTTACAACAAAGATTCTTTATGTTAAGCATTAGATACCATTTTATACCAGTCGTAGAATAAAAAACCCTCTCCCACGACAAAGTTAATAGACGATGACAGCAAAAAGGTCTCATTTAGTCAACAACCTTTTCTCTTAATACCTTGTCATTCTTAATTAATAATTAGTAATATACTATCTAAGCCATGTCTAATAAAATGAAATGATCACTCTAATAAGAATTATGCATGACGCTGATACACAAAGTAAAATCTCTGATCATTTCACACACACACAAGTAAGCATGTGTGAAATAAGACACAGATATCAACTTACAGAAATGGCAATGTAGCAAGCTCGAACATCAATTCCTCCTTCATCATGCACAAGACCTTCAAAATTCTTTAATCTAAACATAATAACACCAGAATTTTGCTTTGATATTCTCACATCACCGATAAAGAAAAGAAGAAATAAATTAAATAGATAAATCTCACAACAAAAAAGGTAATATTCCCTTTTAAAAAATAATCAATCCCAGAACTTATATATTGGATTGAAGATTGCGATCCCCAAGGACCAATCTTTTCTTAGTCAATCTCATTCAGAGTCGAAAAGTTGTCCACCAAACACAACCGCCATAAACCCTAGAAATGAGACTCAAAGGGGCTCAAAGGAGAAACTCAAAGGGTTTAGGAAATCATAGTTTAGAAGAAAAAATCAAAGGGTTAAGGAAATCAAAGGGAGAGAAACAATAACTGTTGAGTTAGAAGATACCTGCGTTGGAAAGAACGAACAGAGAGGAGATTACGCGTGTTGCACATATTTTGAAACGAGGAATTCAAAGGGTGGAGACACAGAGTGTTGAAACATGAAACAGAGTTGCTTTGCAGGAAATGAAATGACGCGAAATATGTTCCCGCTAGTGCAAAATCCACTTTGCTTGCTGTCAGTTCTAAACCGACGGTAAATAGCGACCCTAAAATGCATTTTAATAAACTTAACGTCGGTTAGAAATAACCGACTCTAAGTAAGTGACGTCAAATCCCTGATTTCTTGTAGTGATTAAGTATTTTTCTAAGGAATATGCCATCTACATGCGATTAGTGGGAGAACGAATGAAATATGTTAATGTTATGACTTAAGTACAAGAGGAGAGTCTAACCCAAAAGACTAATTCATTAGGTTGGAGAACCTTATGACTTAGGATCATATTAAACTTTTATTCTACTCAATGTGAGACTTGTAACATTCCCACCTTCTATAGGAGCCAACTTTGACAACTTTGCTCATTTATTAGTATTTGGTACACCACTTTAATTCAGCCTATATAACCTTTTTATAGTCTAACTCTCAATAAAAGCACCAATTTTTATGATTTAAGCACAAAAGGAGAGAACAACCCAAGAAACTAGTCCAATAGGTGGTAGAATCTCGTGACTTAAGTACTGAAGCTTCTCATTTTATTTAATGTGGGACCCATTTAGTAAATGCAAAAGCTACCGATATATTTTTTGGTCAAAACCTATAGAGGATTCATTTTGGTTTCACTGATGCATTAGTCAAATAGCAGAGATCAATGAAGGAACCATCCTAGATGCGTACGCAGCCGTGGGATTCAATAGTACGACACATCTTTTCATTATGCTCATGGGAATTGCAAGGGAAATTATTGTATCTACCTAGCTATATATAGCAGTGTTTTAAAACTCGAACAGGTTATTGACTCGATTTAAGTACCAGGTTAATGGGTCAGTGGTTGAACTAGTGGATTAATGGTTGAACCGCATGAACCAGACTATATATTAAACATGTAAAATTTATATGCAAGATATCGTATATAAATAAAATTTGCTACATAAATACTAGGTGAATGCATTGGCTTAGTGGTATATACCTTTTTGGCAACTGAAGGGTCTGGGTTTAAGTCCTAGTCCGTGCAAAATTTTAGTTCAATGTTTAATCACACGTTATAAATTCCTGCCCTCCTTGTGCATATCAACTTTCAAACTCTCCAACCTGGTGCATGTGCATCACAGGATGTGTCAGTCTGCAACTGTGTGCAAAGCAGGTCATGATGTGCAGTATTGGACAACGTGCATAGATAATTTTCAAATCGGATTGAAGGCCTAACAAGACGAGCGAGTTACCGACAGATTGATAGCATTTTTGATTTGAAAGCATGACCAGACTGGTCACAGGTCCGACTTCTGGTTAAACCGGTTGGACCGGCCAGTTCGGTCCAAATTTTAAAACACCGGTATATAGTGGTATTGAAGTAGGTGGCAGGTGTAGTTTGACTATTTGTGAAAAGTTCCTAGGTACATGTAGGTAATTAAGGGTGGTAAATGGTAATGAAGCGGGTTCATTTGTAGTTGGGAATTAAAATGCCATGATATAGTGCATGTTTGGATTTTAATTGGGAGAGTTTAAAAGTACTTTTCTTTTCAGAACAACAATTTTTTCTTTCTTCATTTTGAGTATTGGAATTCGATTTTGGGTATTAGAATTCGCAAAAGTACTTTTTTAATAGTTATCCAAACATAGCCATAATTGTTTCTATGTGAAAGTCATGATATGATGGGATCTATATAAATGAAGCAGGTATCTATATAAATGAAGTCACCCGCTACACTTCAAAGCATGCACTTATGATAGCAACAAAGAAGACGCTCCATTCTCCAAAAATATAGATTGTGCAAGCATGGCTTCAAACCCCTGGAAATCCTCACTGATTGGCCGTGGCAGCCTCTTGGCAATAAGGTTGAATAGCTATTCCCCTAATTCTGGTTCACTCATGCACCCACCCACACTCATTAGTCATAGACATTAGACATACTCACGTAACTTGAACATGCATGCCATATTACTCTCAATATTGTTGCTACTCTTAAAAAATAAAAGGGTAAAGATATATGCACGCGTACTCTCTTATGACAAACACTTCTTTGACATCTTTCATTTTTCTCTATTTTTCCTATTACATCTAGAAAAATTATTTGTGGACATTACAAATTTATCTGACACCTAATAAAAAGAGATAAAAGAAAAAGAAATACAAGCATAATAGATGATATGATATGATAGAAAGAAAGAGATAGAGAGAAATAATGAGTGTTAATGATGTGTTTAAAGTAGAAGAATATTCATATATCATTACTCTTGCATCTACCACTTCTCTCTACTATTTCTTTATTTCTTTAAGTGTTGATGAACACATAAATATCTACAGAATTACCCAAAATAAGAAAACAAAAGAAAAGGCTTTCTTATGTTTTTACGCACAAGAACTAAGAATAGGATTCCATAATGTAAAAAGTGTAAATACTCTGCATGCAAGAAGTATATTTTGGAGATAAAATATAATTATATTCGTTAATTAAAAATCAAATATTAAAATTGTGATAAAATATATGTATTTTTAAAATTTTAACTGTTGATTTTAATTAATTATTATAATTACGCTTATCTTTTAACGTGCATTTTTCTCATTTTAAAGGCATACACTATTAAATTAATTTGAAGTACATAGAATTGTGTTTTATTTTATTTTTATTTTTTTTACTTAAATTAATATGTTTTATTAATATCTGTAATCATTTAATTATTTTTTAAAATTCTTAAAAATAAAAAATCAATATGAAAAATTTGTAATTGAATGTAAAAACATTTACACTGAAACTAAAAATTTTGGGTACGTTTACTTTTTTTTTCATTTTTAGTGAAATTTTTTTATTAAATATTTCGGTTTCTCTTTAATTATCCAAAAAATAAAATAAAAAACTTGAATATTTATAATTATGAATATAAAGATATCGATTGAAAATAAAAATAGCTTAAGAATACAATTTCGTTAAATCTCAATAAAAACTCGAATAGGGTGGGTCAAACCCGAATCACAAACCAAATGTACACAACTTTTTTAACCCTTTCAATTTAATGTGACTTTGTAGTGTTGCTTATAGTTAATTAAGATGTCAATTGTGTATTCTTGCATTATGTGATACTAGCTCCTTCGGTCGCTGACAGCTTCTATTCTACGTTGGTGAAAGATAAGAGTGAAAGGGACACAGGTAACTTTCTCATATTACCATTTTTGCTCTGGCGTATGCTTCATAACCAGATATGGATTACTCTCTCGTTACCGAACGGCCACAGGCAACTGTAGAATTGTTGACAAGGGAATTGAATTCGATCAAGTTGACAGAGACAGAAATTGGTTAGTTTGTGTAACATGAGAACCCCAATCACACCTTCCCCCATCCCTTTACTTTTGATAGAGTTACTCTATTTAATAACTCTTAATATATATTAAATTTCAACAATCTGACCGTTTAATATTAAATATTATGTCAACGATGATGCACACCAAATTTTAGGTAAATCATATCAGATATTTGTATCTAATTAATCTTATACTCGATATTTACTTATAATTTAAAAAGTATATTGTAAGTTAATTTGAATTTATTTAATGAAATATAAAATTATTTTCAAACTTTATAAAAATTTATAGATTTGATCAATTTAATAAAATCTTTTAATTTAACGGTTAGATTGTTTAAATTTAATGTATACCAAAAATTAGTAAATGGAATAACTCTATCAAGAGTTATTCTTGGATCCACCATATATATATATATATATATATGGAATGGGATCAAATGACACCGGTATAACTTACACCAACTATTACAACATTTAATAACTTTAAATTGGATAAATTTATCTCAAAACCTACCGTTAGATTGAAAGTTCCTTTAACATAGATCATATGTAAAAAAATTTATATTAATCCAAAATTATTTGATACCTTATTCATATAGATCAAAATAGACGTAATATATACTTTTCAAAATATAGTAAAACATGAATCATTTAATTACCTTCTTATTGTTATTCAATTTTAACAAAATTTGACACAAACAATCTTGGTAATATGAAATTATAATTCAACGGTTGGATCGATTAAAAATCACATTTCATATCAAGTTATTGAATGGTGTAATAATTGGTGTAAGTTACACCAGTGTCATTTAATCCCTCCCTTATATATATATAATAAAATATTTTAATTTAATGGTTAGATTGTTTAAATTTAATGTATACCAAAAAATATTAAATAGAGTAATTTTATCAAGAGTTACTCTTGGATCCACCATATATATATATATATATATATATATATATATTAGCAAGACTTGTTCAATATATATAGACAAATGTATTTTAAAATAGATGACAATCGAAGAAAGGTTCCAAGAGTAATATCTCATGCCCAAGGTTCCTAAGAAAGGGTACATGCAGTTAGTCAATGAAATCTTAAATGCTATTATGCTTCATAGGAATGATGTCTTTTTCTAGTATAATTAAAAGTACAGAAGGTAATGTTAAATATGACGTGAACTGCCAATGCCTAGTGATTTATGTAGAAAAGATCCTGATTTCTCTTAAATAAGGTCTCCAATATAATTTGAGTTTCTTGAATTGAAAAAGTTGGAATAGTGAGTAAGTTTTATCCTTTAAATATGGATTCACCTTCTTTGACCCATATTAGTTGGAGCTCCGATTCTTATAATGAGGATAACTTGGTCCCTTTTTACCCCCAAAACCATGTCCAAACTTCTAGAAGCACCTATTATTATTATCTGTTGCGTGAAATGAGAGATGAGACAGATCGAGGTGGGAACTAGCTAAGAATAGCATATGTCACGTTCACCTGAAGGCATGGCTACCCGTGGCACACGTGCAATTTATTAAGTGATACTTTTTGCCTTCTGCCTTTACATTTAAAAATTTAGAAGTAATGTTTGACCGTTTTATTCTTTCGGAGAAAGGAATCTTTTGAATTTGAATTTCGGTAGAAACAACCTCGTGCAACTATATACTACTGTAGAACAATTCTGTCCCTATATATATATATATATATATTGCATTAATTCCGTCCCAAGTCCATAATTAGGTTTATTTTTCCTCTTCTTACTTAAATGAGGACTAATAATTTAATATATCATTTTCAAAGTAATTTCTTGAAACCGTCCGTATACACTTATACTATACACACACACACACACACATATATATATATATATATATAATTTTTTATTCTTATTCTTTTGTATCCTTAATTTTTAGAAAACAAAATGAAATAAACTATAAGAAAATACTAACTGAACAACCAATCGAGCTAGACTGTAGTGGGTCTCAAGAAAACAAGTTTAGTAGCACGCACATGTATGACCTTGGGAGACAAACTTTGAAAACTAGTAACATGATATGACGTTCGTAATTTGCAAGTTTCAAATCTGACCAATGTTATATTAATAGAAATGTGGTAATGGAAGAAAAATGAAAAGTGGGGACAAGCACCAACTAATCAACTTTTTTTGTGTTTTGAAATAAATAAATAAATAAATAAGCGTATATTTTACCACGTGAAACAAACCTTCTTCCACATGGGAAATTAAGAACGTTCAAGGAACCACCATAAATCAATGCTACAATTGAATTGAATATTATACTAGTGCTTTTCTCTATCTTCACTATCTAACTTTGTTCTTATATAAAGCAAACACAAACATAGACGCATCACTCACAAGTCACAACCTACGAAAGTAACGAAACATCAAACTTGTACGGAACGATGAGCCCTCATGCTTTAAACACCAATGTGAATGCCCTTGATCACCTTGAGCTCCCTGTAACGACACTGTTTCAGGATGCTTCGGCATCAACGCCGTCCATGGTGGCGTTCTGCCAGAGCTCCAGCTTCCGGGACATTTTCTTGGCGGAGAACTGGGCGGAGCTGCCGTTGAAGGAGGACGACGCCGACGACATGGTAATCTACGGCGCTTTACGAGAGGCCGCCACCACCGGATGGTTCCCCGCCAATGGCAATGAGGTGGGTAACTTTGATGTAGTCGTGAAAGTGGAAAATGAGAACCAAAATAGTGATACTACAGCCGCGCGTGGCACTCACGCGCCTCCAAGGAAGGGGTGCAACTACCGGGGCGTGCGGAGGAGGCCATGGGGAAAGTATGCGGCGGAGATAAGGGATACTAAGAAAAATGGTGTGAGGGTGTGGCTTGGAACCTATGAGACTGCTGAGAATGCAGCTTTAGCTTATGATCGAGCCGCATTTAAAATGCACGGCTCGAAAGCTAAGCTGAATTTTCCTCATTTAATTGGCTCAGATCACGCTGAGCCAATTAGGGTTACATTAAAGAAACGTCCACTGGATGTTTCCTTGTCGTGTCCATCATCGTCCATGGTGGCTGCAAAGCAAAGTAAGGATGACTCTTCGGCGGATTTGGAGCTGAATGACTCAAATATGTGGCAGTTTTCCATAGACACTAGGTGGCAATAATAAAAGGGAATGTATACATGAAATGTGTGACTGTCTCCCCATCGTTATGGAATTGCAGAGGTGTGATGAATTTTTATTTATTTTTTGGTGAATAAGAAGTGTGATGATAATTTGTGATAGTCTTTTCCCTTTTTCATAGTAATATGAATAGTTGTTTCTCATGATAGTGATAATAATGAGGAGTATAACAAATTGATGGAGGAATTTAATGTTATTTACTCACACTCTTGAAGTCAAGATATCTTGTACAAGTAATCACATATGATAAACGTGTATTTTGATTATATTTTTCATATTAATGTGATATTTTGCTGACGTTGCTTCTTCATTTGAAAAAGCCAGAAGAAGAGAATTATAAGATGTAATTTATACTCTTTAATGGAACATTCGTAGTGGGGGTGGCCACTTTAATTAAATATTTATTTGGGGTTCCCATCCTATAATCAGATGGTCTAAAGAGGGTTGCTTTCTCTTTTGTCAAGGAGAAAATTAATCATAAAATTATAAAATTAATTAAAATCACGTGTTGAAAGAAACAGTTGTATCCTCAACAAGGAAAGAGGTTTTAATTTGCTAAAATCGATGACCGGCGACTGCAACGATATATCGCTTGCTTTAAACTTAATTAATTAATGATTCTTCTATGAAAGGATGCGGAGATTTTTTGAGGGATAGCTCTGAAAATGATAAGAAAACTCACTGGACTAGTTAATAAGAAAGCAGTAAAATTTGATGGTCAATAATTATTTTTCTTACTTTCACATTTATGAAAAATTTCTCTTATTAAATTCAACCCGATTATTCATCTTAGAAAGAACTCACATCTACTGCCCAATGCGTAGGATGAAGTTCTGACCATGGTGTTATCCCATGTGTATCTTTGAAGTCTTTTTTTCTTTGTCAATGTGTGTCTTCAAAGTCTTGTATTAACAAACAAACAACTTGTGTCACATTGCATGTCTTTTTCTCGGTGTAAATTACCTTTACCTCTCCTTATATATTTCAATCGTTTTTTAAAGTAAGTGAAATAAATGTTGACCATTGATTAAAATGAAATAACCTTTTGTCAGTTATTATACGTATTTAGTAATTTGTTTTGACCTTTCAATAGACACTCAATCCATCTAGTTTTGAATTTTTAATTATAGTTCACAACGTGATTTTGATTTTTTTTTTTGGGTTAAATTACACTTTTGGTTCCCTATTTTTAATTCCACGATTTTAGTCCTCCAATTTTTAAAAATTCACAATTTTGGTCCATCTAAAATCACAAATTTCTACGATTTTAAAATTTTAGTCTAAAATTAGAAAACCAAAATTGCAAATTTTTAAAAATTAGAAAATTAAAATTGCGGAGTTAAAATAGGGAGACCAAAATCACGGATTTTTAAAAATTAAAGAACTTAAATCGCAGAATTAAAAATAAGAAAACCAAAATCGTAAATTGAGAATTATAGGAGAACCAAAAATACAATTTAACCGATTTTTTTAATAATAACTTTGACTATAATTCAAAAGGTTGAAATTGAATGGTTTAAACTTAATGAGAATTTGTTTACATTTTACTTTAACCTCGAAAAGTTAAAAGGGAGAAAATTCAAATATGATGGCAAACTGTGATGCATTATAATAATTCATGGATACAATGTCGAATATATAATGCTACTTATCTATATATAATTACATAGAAGCACGTGTATCATTATAAAATAATACTACATCAGTCAATATATCAATAATACAGAATAATGTTTAGCATATGTCAGCGTCAATCACCTTACTTCACATTGACGTGTGGTAACCAAGGGTTGTTAAAATCGCGATTTAGATCATGTTATCGCACGATCTTAAGAATCAAGAGTCTCCTTCCGTGCTAACTTGTGCCGCGGATCGTGACGGAGTAGGATTGCAGTGGGATCGCGATCTTTCACACTCAATCGTGGATTGGCGATCCCCTGAAAGTCAGAAGAAACAAAAAAGTGGGGAAGAAATACAAAAGTGATGCCCCTCGTGGTGCAGATCGCAACGTTTTCTGGGCTTTGCGGCGGCTCCTCCATTCGCATCGTCGTTGGACACAACATGTCGCAACCTATTTTTGCCGGATAACCTCTGTCACCTCCCTCTTGCTATCGCCGACCACCCAGTACTCCCCCATCTATGTTCTTTGCCATCTACCATAAGAATTAGGGTTGCACTGCACCTTCAAAACAGCGGCGATTAGCTTCACTTAGCAGAGAAGCCAATGCGTCTTAGGGTTCTAGGGAAATTGGGCCCAAACATTTTTTCTGTTTTCTCTTTCTCTGGTTTAATTGTTGGGCCTTAATTTGAGCCCAATCTAACTTCTATTTTTTTTTTTTTATGTGAACATAATACATAATATAATAAATTAAAGAATAACATTAATAAAAAATATAATAGTATTAAAAATATAATAATCTATTGACAGCTTATAATATAATAAACTAAATAACAATAATAAACTAAAAAAAGCATAATATATGATGTAATAAATTAAAAATTAATAGTAATAAAAAATATGTATTATATGTTTTAGGCAAAGGAATGTAGAATCTTACGATCTTGATTTTAACAACCTTGATGGTAACAGCTGTAAAATGTAGATATGTGGAGAAAGATACAAGATCAATGATAATTAGGTTATAAAACAGTTTTAGATATAAATTAAATTTTGTTTATATATGAAATAATATTTATGTAAGTGTTAATAATTATTATTACTATTTAAAAATAAATAATAAAAATACTCACTAACTCACCAATAAAACTTTCGAACTTACGGGGAGATAGACGATGTTGGTAAGTACTTTCATTTAGAAGTGTGTATATACCGATCCAGTTAATTTAACCCAAAACAAAAAATCGATCCAAAAAATTGAAGATGAACAAATTGAAAATTGAATAAATCGAATTTTATTATATTTTATATTTAATTTTGCAAATCGTTCTATATTTTTATCATATCACTCATGTTTATATTTTTATTTCTAAATAAAAAAATTGAATTTTTTTATGTAGAAATTTACCATATCACTCATATTTATGCCTTTATTTCTTATATATTTATAAAAATATTACCTAAATTATACTTATTTATGAAAATATATTTAATTAAAGATAATTTTTAGTGACTATTTGATTAAGATATATAAATATAATTATCAAGTTGTGTAAATTTGTTTTTAATTGTATATATTTGAAGAGTTATATTACTATTAGTTATATAATGACTTATAGATCAAATATTTGATGTTTTAAATTATTTTTTATTATATTTATTATATATCCCACCATTTATTTAATATTTTCTTCAAAGAAAAATAAAAGTAAGAATAAAACCAAAAACTTATCCAATCCAAACAGCTTTATATTGAATTCCTAACATCCCATTGACGTCACATAAAACTAACTAACGAAAAATGCAAAAATAATTCAATTTTAAAAAAATGTTATTTAATTTGATTGCAAAGATGCTTATAAATTTTTTGCATTGCAAAAAACAAAGTAATTACACATAATAATCGAATCAACCAAATTAAAAAACTTCAACATAAATTTAGGATACAACTTCATGCATAAATAAGATAGAAGGATTGAATAAATCATCCATGTATTATAATTAAAACAATACACTATTTGAAACATTATAAAGCAACAAAATCGGAAATCCAATACTCAACATTATATTCATAATATTAGAGCCAATAGTGATAACAATGAAATGTTCTACAACCGAGAAAAACCAAAACGAAATACAACTGAAATTGAAGTATTAAGTTAGCCCACTAGACTCTAATTCTAAAGCGAGATGGCTTTCAAAGGATCTTCCACAAAATTTGAGATGTCGACGATGGATCACATCGTAGATGGGATCACGGACAACTCTCTCAACGTGTCATTTATTCACATGACACGAACATCGTGACCATCACACAAATACAAGCAAAAATGGTAAACTTATAAAATAAAGAAAACCTAGGAAGTACATGCGTAATGATGTACTTCATACAAACAAGATAACTACTCCCTCTGGTCCTATTTATAAGACCCAATTAATTATATCACCAGGATTAAGAAAATTGGTTAATTTAGTTGATAGCATTAAATTTGTCTTAAATTTATATATTTTTTTCCAAAACTACCCCTAACATTAGACTTTTTGTCTTCTAATGAGTCTAAAATTAATATATCCATTAACTACTTATTGAACTCAGATAAATGACTTTAATTAAGGGTATTTTTGTAAAGAAAAAAATTAATGCAAGAGACATTATGGATTAGTTCTTATAAAAAGGACCGAGCAACACTTTTAATTTGATTCTTATAAATAGAACCTGAGGGAGTATAATAAATATCAATAATAATAGAAGTAGAGGTGACAAAATAAGTCGAGCCGGTTAAGCTAGCCTGAACTCGCCCAATAAAATGTAGGGTTTGGGCTCTAAATTTTGAGCCCGAATTAAATGTGGGCCTTTTTAGTCCAATTCGAAGAAGCCCGTGTTATAATCGAGCTCAGGCCGAACTAACTCGGTCAAGTTTAGTTCACTCGCTTCTTTTTCTAATTTTATTGAGATTGAAATTAAGAGGACTTTCCATATTAAAAATAATCGCACTAATTATCTTTTCATTCTTTTTTTGAATGTAATAATTAATAAAATAACATAATTATTTGTATTTTATTTATTACACAAAAATAAATATGACAAGAAAAATAATTATCATAATAATTGTTAGTCTTAAATTTTGAGAAAAAGTAAAAACAATCAACCAAAAAATAATAAAAATATAGAGCTTTATAATCACATTGTAGCCTATTCATTTTATAATATATGGAGATTGAAGCTTTATAATATATAGAGCTTTTCATATTAAAAATAATTGCGCTAATTATCTTTTCATTCTTTTTCCAAATATAATAATAGAATAACACAATTATTTGTATTTTATTTATTATACTAAAATAAATATGGCAATAAAAATAATTATCATAGTAATTATTAGTCTTGAGTTCTTAAAAAGTAAAAGAATAAAAAAATAAAAAAAAAGTTGGGCCAGCCCGAAAAGCCTATAGCCTGCATAAGGTCAAGCTTCGATATTAATTTAGAAAACTGAATTGAATGCGACCTTTTTAATCTAGACTAATGTAGCCTATAGTCCGCATCAGGCTGGCTCGCAACGAGTCAGGTGGCCCATTTTGCCACTTCTAAATAGAAGTATACAATCAAGTAATCCAAACAGACTAGCATATGACAACACATGAACAATTTATCAAATCAAAACAACATATGCACTAATGCATGCAATTCAATGCATTATGCATGTGTGAGTCTCTAACAATAATGCATATGACAAACTCGATTGAATGGAGATTCCAATCGCTAAGCGATCAGCCAGTAATGTCTCTTAACATGGTATATCATTAGCACCAACCACTTTAGGTCAACAATGGCACATGCCAAAAACCATTCAATGGACACACCAGAATTTTGATCATGGGGCAATTGTAGCTTTATTAGGATATCATACGGGGGTAGTCGCCACCACAATACAAAATTTGCATGTCCTTGACCCTTTATGAATTTGCATGTCCATATATCCTTAAGGTCCTATAACAAGCAACCTTCACTAGTCTTCCCTCACATGTAAAAGACAAAGTGCATACTCATATCCACATATAACAACTCGTGCTCATGGATGCATGGCAGTCAATATATGTCACCACAAATATAAACATTAATCCAACATCACTACTTGGACCTTAACGTGGAGATAGAAATATTAACAATGCACTTGAGGTTTGAAACATCAAGTTACAACCATAACTTATCGTCAAGGGTCCCAATATAACTACAACACCATGTTTTGTCCTCTACAAGGTTGTAAGTACAATTAATCACCCAAAATAGGGCCTGGACAAATTATTAAGGTTTTACAATCTCTTTCATGGGTTTTTATTTATGCAATTGATTGTCATTTATGCGTAAAATACACGTTATTAAATTTTATATAATATCTCACAAGGTTCCACTTGAAATTCTTACGTAAAATTTTAATAAATCAATTAAATTCATATTTGTGATGTGTCATGGAATATTCATAATTAATTTATTTTAAAATTCAAAAGTCCTTAAATACCCTTAAACTTTATATAATTTACTTAACTTTAAAAATTTATTTCTAGAAATACTTAAGTTATTTTAACTTGAAATTTTTATAAGAGTCAATAATATTATTATATCACAAAGGTAATTTTCTCAGAATTTTCTGAGGCCTTTTTGTGTGAAAAGACAATTTTGCTCCTATGTTAATTTAATTAACTAGAATCTTCATAGCTAATTCAAATTAAGTTGAAAATTAGAAACTTCTTCAAATCTGACTTAGGTGAATTATATATCACTAAAATAAATTAGTTTATGCATGAAACCAATTAAATTAGGGAAAATTGCAATTTACCCTTATTTAGTTAATTTTGACTATAATGCTTATAATTAACTTAAATTAACTACTTCTAAAAAAAACTTAAATTAACTTCAAAAATTATTAAATCTTCAAATATTACTCAACAAATTTTTTACACTTAAATTAATTATTTTAATCATAATATTAATTTTTGGAGGATGAAATTATCATTTTACCCTTAGTAAACCTAATTATCAATTTAATTATTAAAACTAATATAGATTTAGCTCTTTTTCGGTCAAACTTTTTCTTAAGTCTACCAACTCTTAGTTAATCACTTTAAAACACTAATTTTGAGTTAATCTTACTGCTATAAAGTCATAAAAATTTGGATCTATTACCGTTTTGGCCAAATGTGCTATTTTTATTAAGTTTTCTTGTTCAATCTTAAAATTAACCCTCCTAGCTCTTGATTAGGGTTCTTGTATCACTTTCTATCACTTGTCCAGTAGCTATGGTCCATATTTCCTCTCTCTCTCTCCAAAGCACCAAAAACATACAGCCATGGCCCATGACTTAAACTTTCATTTTGTGTCTTATGGAAGATTAAAGTTTTGAGCTTTATAACTTCAAATCACATAATACCACAACCAAATGATAAAACTATCAAGAAATATCAATAAATCATGAAAATATATCCAATATACAACAATATTTAGGAAACAAGGTCATATTTTCATGTAAGCTGTCTTGCAAAAAATGACAAAAAACAACAATGAATGAACATATATGTCACAAATCATGTTTTCAAGCACAAATCAAACCAAGAACACATTTTAAAGTTGGAGAACAACCAATAAACATTCTTAATAGAGGCAAACACAAAAACATTGGGGTTTAGGATAAGGCTTCCCTTACCATTGAAGATCTTTTGAATCTTTTGACCAAATGCTTCAAAGAAAGCTTCTAGCAACTATTTCACATCAATGGAAAGATCAACATAAGCTCCTTTGACCGAAGATCAAGATAAAAGAACAAAAAATGGGAAGATGGTGAGAGGAGGGTATTTCGTACAACTCAAGAAAGAGAAGAGAAGAGAGAAAAGATCTTACCAAAAGCTTGAGTAGATGGAAGAAAATGTGAGTTCTTGAAGTGAGATGCTAATGAGATGTGCAAACACTAAGCCTGGTGCCTCCAATCAAGGGTTGAGGAATGAAAAGGGTGGCTCTTGGGTGGGAGGTGTTGTTTGGCTAGGAGAAAGGAAGGGAGATGGAGTTGAGAGAAAATGATGTTAAGTGTGAGGAATAAGGAAATTTAGGGTTTTAGGTGTCATGGAATCCAAAATGGCTTTGAAAATTTTCTAATATCTCTCTCTCCCCCCCCCCCCCCCCCCCCCCCCTCCAAGAACTTCGTGATCCACAAATTCAAGGGAGAGACAATGGGAGGCTCTCATTCAATTTCTTTCCCTTTTGGTGCAAGAAGGAAAAACATTGACCAAAGTGTCAAAAGGATATATTAGTCAATAACCATGTGTGGTGATTGGTTCTAAATATTTACTACTTCAGAAAAGTTCATCATAAAATGTACCTTTGACACCAGATAAAATATGATTTTAATCTAAAGCGTCATATTTAATTTAAAATTTCACATAAGCTCAATTATGATTAATAATGACTAATTATATTAATTTCTATGAAATATTTAATTGCTGCTCACTTAAAATAGTAAAAAAAATTTACTATTTATTTTTCCGCATAGTCTAAGTTTCAATTGATTTTTTATAAGCGAAATGATGAATATTATAAGAGTATTATAGGGGTACTCTAACCCTTATACACAAGTGTCAACTAATCAGAAGAGATACATATATCCAACGGAATTGGTACGCCAATCGAAAAATAAATAATGAGTGTTCCCTACTTTTGTTGTGAACCATGACCAAGAGTGAAATTTTCAGTTGAATTAACTGTTGAAACTTACATGAAAATTTATTGAAAATTTGACATAATTAAATTTTATATTTTAAATTATATTGTCACTTATAATTGGTATCAATAAAGTTAATTACGGATTAATAAAAACGTGGGTGTAACATGATTGAATTGCATCAAATTTAAATTTTGAATGAAACAGAGTGGATTGTAAATTAAGAAAATTGAAGTAATTAGAAGAAATAATTTTTCTTTTCAACACCAATTCAATTCAATCCACAACCACCGTACAAGAACAGCTAAAGCAAGGAAAAATAGCATAAACTAGCATACAGACCGTGGTTTGCTTTTATTTTCTAAAAATAATAATTTGTTAAAAATATTTTTTGAAGGCCACAAAATTGTAGTTAGCCAGCTATTATAATCTATCTATGTACTAAAGCAATAATTATTATAACCTATCAATTTTATAATAAATTTTCTCGTCAAAATTAAAAATTAGTTTATAAATTTAATCTCTTTGAATCTTTTCACATACGACTTTCTCATTTATTTTTTAAATTATTGTTTAATTTAATAACTTTAATATGATAATGATTAATGAAACTAATTTGTTATTCAAATGTCCGTCGCATAAGTTCCTAGAGGCTAGAGAAAGGAAAATGACTGACATCATAAGGACTAACATGAACAATATTTGAATAGGTTGAGAACTTAAAAACTGCTCCTTGGTTTGACTGACTTGAAGTTGTGATAAACGTTGGGAATTAATTTGGGATTTCTCTTAACTAAAATATTTTTTTTTGTAATATTAATGATTAAATAGATTGATAGTTGTCACATTATAAAGAAAAATAAGATTGATAGTTGTCAAAATTTAAAATTAAATTTATTTTTTTAAATGTTAAATATTAAATTAATTCATAATATTAATTTTACGGACAAATTTAATATTTTACGTAATTCTTTACTTTTTGGTAGAAAATAATCCATATATTAACATACGCTTTAATGTCTTATCAAAAACAAAAGTATTTATCCACTAAATGTGAAATCAATTTTGTCAATAATTTATTTTTGGCACCTAGGTAATTAATATTTTTTTTAAAATAATTCTATTTTTATTGAAAGATAAATGGGAAACGCGAATATACAAATTTATATATGTATAAGTGACAAGTGCTTAGGTTCTTTTCAAGAAATTAAAGTCTCTCATGAATAAAAAGAAAAAAGGATTAATTATGTTTTTGGTCCCTCATTTTTTGTTGATTTTTGCTTTTAGTTCCTCAAAAAAGGTTTGGCTGCTAATAGTCCCTCAAAAAAAATTTCATTGGTGTTTAGTCCTCGTTGTTAAGTTCAACTATTAAGTGTGGCAAAGTTGGAGAAAATTTTTGTTCTCAAGTTTTTGGTGGTCTAAAACTGCCAGAAATATTACAAAAAAAAAATCTCCTTAACAAAGCAACCCCCATACACGTTTTACGCTGAAAATCAAAACAAGCAAAAAAACACAAATCATCACATAATGCAAAACAATGAAAATCAATACAAAAGCAAGACCCCAAACCCACATCACAAGTTATACAAAGCTATCCTTACATCACAAATCAAAAACCCAGAGCTACATCACAACCTCAAACTAAAACACAAAACTAGAGAACTAAAAATAAAAAAACCCCAATGCCCTTTCCCTCTCCCTTGCAAATTGTAACAAGAACAGAACACTGTGAGCTGCCATCCACCACCAAAACCCCAACACCAAAGAAGCAAAAACCAAAGAAGGAAAAACAGGAGGGTAACAAGGCAAAAACAAACAAAAAAGGGCTTTCTTTTTTTATCCCTGCCATTCGCCATTGGAACCACCATGCACTATCTCCAAGCAATTTTCTACAACTGCAATTTTGCCATCCTCTTCCCCGTCCCCTTTTTTTTCCTTCCTCTCTTTCTCCCCCCTCTTCCCTTCTCCTTTTTCCTGCTTTTCCCATCCTATCTCGGTCCCATTAGCAACCCTCTGTTTCAACCTCTTAGGGCCCCATGGTGGTGTTGTCTCCTACTTCTCTCCCCCTCTTTTCCTCTCTCGCTCTCTCTCTTTAACTCTCTTGCTCCACGATGGCCCTCGCTCTCTCACTATGCATAGCGACTACGTCACTTTCCCTCTCCCCTTGCACTATTGTTCCTGTCGCTCCTCACTAGGAACCTAGGGTTAAACTTTGAATTGCCTTATACTTCTAGATTAAGATTCATATTTTATCATATTCACCCTTTTGTTTCTTTTTTTCTTACGGCATTCACTTTTTTTTTTCGTTCTATTATTCACAAATCTTTTAAAATTAAATACTAAATTGTGATGATAAATTATATTAATTAATTATTAATCAATAAATTATGTCAAATTAAAATAATAACATAATTTATTAAGTGTAAAAACAATAATTAATTAATTAACATAGTAATTATGTAAAATAATAATAAAATAAATTAAAATTATAAAATATTATTTAATGTAATTTGTAATAAAATTAATATAAATAATATTTTCTTTCTTATTAAAATTATTTTCAATTTTTATTTATGTTATTAATTTATTTTGTTGTTATTATTGTCTTTATTTATTATTAACAAAATTATTAACAAAATTTAATCAACAATAGTGTGTTAGACACAAGAGATAGGGAGGATTGTACATTTCTGGTAGTTTTGAACCACCAAAAAAATTGTAGCATTTTTTAACCTCCATAAAGTTACACAACCCTTTCCACACGTGATTAGATGACAGAGAAATTAAACGACAGAGACTAAAAATGGAACAAAATAATTAATGGGAGATTATGACCAATTAAAGTTATTATGAGGGACTAAGAGCAGAAATCAATAAAAAATGAGTGACTAAAAACATAATGTATCCTAAGAACTTTATATAAGTGAGTTCACTAAATTTGATTTAGTTAGGTCTAAAATAAAATAAGAAGCGGATTTTTCCAATGGTTAATAAAAAATATTTTATTAAAATATAATATTAAACTCTATAAGTTCTATGCTGACAAAGCAACGTAGATGTTAAAAGTTTTTTTAATTAAACTAGTTATTTCTTTCGTATGAATCGTGATGCATGAAACATGTTCAAAATCATTATAAAATTATTCCTTGCATTCATGCAATAATCATTGGTCACATACAGGAGAGACTAATCAATGACAGGAATTTGTCCATAAACACTCATTTTGTCTCCAGACCATAATTGACTCTTTTAGATCTTACATTGAAAATTAATTAAGTTAGGCCATGTTTGACGATTACTGTTAACAAACACAATCTTCATATTTGAGAAAAGGCATTGTTTATTTTTTTTTTCTAGATTTTTAGTATTATGATTTTAAATATTTAATTAAACTAGAGTATTTGTTTACGTTGACATGTATATTAAATTTAATTTATTAATTTATTTTTTGTTTAATACATGCTTATTTGTAATTTTTTGTGTTATTTTTAATTTAATAATTTTTCTCAATATATATTTCATAATTTAATAAATTATTTTGTGTGTATTGCACGAAATCCTACTCTAGTAATATATAATTGTTATATACGCATATACATAAATATGTTAAAAATATTACGATGTACATAAATGCAAATATATATAAAAGTCAAAGAAAATATATTATTTATTTACAATTATTAGTACTTTGTAATCATCAAATCTTCCTTAATTGGAAGACCAAATAATTATTACATTTCAGGAATAATTTTTATTTTCTTGCAATTTATCAAAAAGTTGCGTAATTTGTCATTATTTTTAGTTAAGCAATAAATAATAAAGTTGAATAGTTGTTTACCTTGCAAGAATTCTTCTTAATTATTTGTACATCTCATCATCCATAAATTCTTAGGTTTGAAAAATTACAAAATAATTTACACAATATCATGTATATATATAAAATATTTATCATTATCTAATGTAATAATTAGTCAAAGAACTAATTATTAAAACATGAAGAATGCAAATTTTTTGTTTTACATAATATTTGTTATATAACAACTGTCACTTGATATTACATTTTCAAGTTTTATAATGTACAGAAAAATGAGTTAGAATTAATTCAAAATGAAAAAAGTATTATAACTAATTTTATGGTAGCTTTGTGTTTTATTATAACTGTTAAATTTCTAAATCAATTAATATTACACAAATAAATTTTTTTAAAAGAAATCATATTATATAATTTATATTTATTCTGAGATAATAATTTTTTTTACAATTTTTAAAAGTTGAGCTTTATCTATTATTATTGTGAAATTTCATCCAACATATAATATTTTTAGACAATTAATTTGCAATAAAGAAATTTAAAAATTTAGTGAATTAATAATTCAATATGAAGATGTTAATATAAAATTTTATTTAATTCCTATTAGTTGGACAAATTGGTGCTAGTGATTGCTCATCTTTCCATATATTTCATAACTTTTCAAATTCAACCTTCTAGAAAATATAAGTCAATTTACTGACAAATTAAAAAAATAAAGTAAGAAATAAATAAATATCTTATCACTTACTTGTTTGTCAAAGTGCATGTCAAAATACTTTTTTTTAAACTCTTCATATAATTGGAAGATTTCCTTGAATTTTACTTCGTCTTAAATAAGAAAATTATAAAAGGACACGTGAAATTAATTTTTTTTACCATTTAGGTGTATACCAATATTAACAATTGACATGAGGGATAAACACCAAAAGAAAAATAAAATAGTGTACTTACTTTAATTAGCTCCTCATGTAAAAGCTAACAACTTGTGTATTACATAAATCCTTCATTAAGTATTAATTATAAAACTCATTTACTAAAATGAAGATTTTCATTTTAAAAAAATTAAGACAATAAGATATTACCTCATTTATTAAAATGCAAGTTTTCATTTTAAAAAAATTAAGAGAATAAGATATTGCCTCATTTTAAAATCATGATATGTGTGTTAGGTGTTAACAAATGAATCGAATGCCTTTGTATCAACATTGTTCAATCATATGAATTAGGTAAAATTTTAGTGAGAGTTTACTTTGATTAAGAGACGCAAAAAGTATCTCTATACATTTTATTATTATAAAAATTTTGTTATTTATTGTCACAAAAATAATCATTAAGAAATCAACTAATAGAAATTTTAAATAAAAATCATGATATAAGTGTATTTATAAATTCGTTGTAATTATTTTAATATTAGCAATTGTGTAAATCAAAATATACTAATTAATTATTGCAAATTGATAGACATGACTTATAAAATAATAAATAAACACGATACTCAAATTTTGATAGATATAACTATGAACAATGCTAAACATTTAATAGACATTTCAACTTCTAAAGATTCATCATTTTAATTAGTTGGAGCTTGTTTACTAATTGTCATGAAAAAATTGTTTTAAATTATTTAATTTTAAAATAATTTTAATTATAATAAATAAAAATATATTTATTTTATTTTATAAGTTAAGATTGTGATGTTTTGAATATTAAATTAAATTTAAATAAATTTTTATTATTGTAAAGATGAATTTATTTTAAAAGAATGTTGCACACTTTTATGTATAATCAAGTGTAGAGAAAGTATATTTATTTATCAATTTGAAATATGTTACAAATTGATAAATAAATATATCTGTCCAATATTTAGAAGTCGTCTTTTAAAAAAAAATTAAGCACTTAATATTACTTTCGCATGTTATAATTGAATTTGTAGAATAATTTAAATCTCAAAACTTGAGTAAATACCATGTTGTAATCTAATAATGTCACAGGAGCCTCATTAAATATCTTTCCAAAACTCCACGAAAGTGTACATAATGCTAATAAACATAACATTTTGGTTTATAAATATATTATTTACATCTTGTGAATTTGTCAGATAGGTGTTAATATGAAAATTAAACTATTATAAAAATAACACGTGAAAGTAACAAACATGCAAGATTGGTATTTGCAGAATATTATTTGAAGAATTAAAATATAAAATATTTTGTCACTTGTACTGCATGATGTTTTCACTTGTTTTTCTTTTTTTTTTTCCTTTCGTTATAATTTGCTCGCCTTCTAGATAATTTTTGTTGTCTTTGCACCATGCTCAATTTCCTCCTCCTATTTCTATAGTCTTGCTACTATCTTTGTTGTTGTTGTTCTTGTGATGTCAACTGTTTAAATCTTGCATATTGTTATATTACCTATTTAAGTAACAAAATTAATAAACATATAACTATTGGTTGTTTTAAATATTTCACAATTTGATTAGTGAGTTTAATGGTCATGCACTCTCAATGTAAAAAGTTTTACACTGTCATCTAATCAGAAATCATCATTAATAGGACTTTTAAAGTATTTATTATAAAAGTCAACAAACTTACAATAAATGGTGGTTTGTAATTGGATGACGGTGTAAAACTACTTTACACTGTCAGCGCATGACCATTAAACTCTTTGATTAGTTAATACAATATGATTAAAAATGTTGACTTAAAAGAACTAATAAAAATCCAAAAAAAAAAGGGAAAAAGGAAGAATTTCCTTGTAATATTTCATAGAAATTGTTGACATGCTGTGCTAGTCGAAATTCACACCATAGTACACCTAAATATTTTAATTTTTTTTACTTAATTAATTACATTATTTCCTAATTAATATTAAATAAAATGTTGGTATTATCCTAATCTAAAGCACTCATGGTCATGGTGTTTAGGAATAGATGGTCCGACTACTCACCACAATTCTTCTAAGATATTTTCATATGTTTCATTTAATTATTTATTTATTTTTATTTATTTATTTATCCAAACATTAATTATTTATAAAATTAAATTAATTAGAAATCATATAACTATCCAATATTGACTAAAGCATGGCTGGTAAATGAGTGTACTTCTGATCACACTTATTTTGGTCCTTTAAACTGCAATTAAATTATTAACCTAAATAAAATCCAATTTGGATTCTATTATGATTTGAATTTTTGGAATTTATTTTTGTCCATCAAAATGTTATTAATTTATTTGGATAAATAAATTCCACATTTAATATCACTATGACTACTTAGCATTCAAATTAAATTATTCCTAAAAATAAATTTCATGCTAATTATTTTTCCTAAATAATTTATTTAATGTAATAATTCACATAATTAATTGGGAATTTTATTTTGTACGTAATCTCATTGATAAGCCTAGTATAATTATTAAATTATTTCATAAAATAAATTATTTACAAAAATTAATTAACATAATTTTTTTTGAAATAATTTAAATTATATGCTAATTAGTCGTAATGAGATTAAATATGGAATTTTTATATAAACAATTAATATCATTTTGATGGACAAAATAAAATTTCAAAAAATAAAATCATAATAGAATACAAATTTGATTTTGTTTTGGACAATAATTTAATTGCAATTTAACGGACCAAAATTTAGATATAGAAATAACTCCTAATCCTCTTATTTTGTCCCATAAAACTGCAATTAAATTACTGTCCTAAACAAAATTTGTTTTTAACATAAATTATTGTTGTAAGTAAATTATTTACAAAAATTAATTAAAAGTATGTTGAATTTGGGCATTAAATAAATTCAAAAAATTAATATAATTTACTTTAAAATTAATAACTTACTATTCATATTTAATAGTAATTATAAAATCAATATCTATAAAAAAATTATCAAATTATAAAATCAAGGTCCATAAAATTATCCTAATTATAATTATCCTAATTATAATATCTCATTTACTTATAAAAAAAACTGTCGCAAAGCTTTTTATTCACTAAATAAATTATTTATACTACTTATAAATCTTTTTAAAAAAGAAAGTTTAAATTTTCAAATGATGTAAAATAATAGAATAAAATATCCATTAATAATCAATGACAATTAGTATTCGTATTTAATATAATATCATATAATAATGTAATATAATAATTTATTATCATAATTATCATTATAATCATTACAATACACAAAAACATAATTAAGGTAATTAAGGTAATAGTATAGAATAATAGAATGATCGTTATTGATTTTGTCTTACAATAAGTTATTATAAAATTGTGATAATAAAAAAATTATCCTTTATCAATTGTTTGATAAATCCAAAAAATATAGTTGATTTTATATCATGAAAATTGAAAATAATTAGTTGAACAACAACATTAGGTAAAAACTTGAACAAATTGAACTAAAATTTAAACGTAAAATGCATTGACTTAGAATAAAAATGAAAATTCAGTAAGACAAAAATACAACTAATATAAAATAGTTCCTCCTTAAAATTTTCACAAGCCTTTAACTTGAACTAATCTAGTTTTTCTCAGTTTTAATGTCCTTTTTAAGAATCTTGAGCAGTGTTGAATCCCTTCCTATAGGACAGGTCCTTTTCAACAATAGAGTATTGGGAGAATTTGAACATAAGTCCATGACAGTCGCTTCAGTTTTTTCCTCCACAAAGTCAACCATTGATTCATCAAATTTTCCAATTAAGTTTTGTTTACTTCATATGATACGTGTTAGTTGTGTATTGAGCATTTGTTCATAACTAAGTAAATAAATTATTTATAAGTTGTTAATAATATAATTACCTATGCAACCTCCTCAGTTGCTCTTGCATTTGATCCACCAGCTTGTGGATCCAAATATGGGACACCTTGGTGTGAAGCTTTAATGCAAAACAAAATTCTCATATATTAAAATTTGAAGTCAAATTTATCTAATTCAATCAATTCTAATGTAATCTAAACTAATATAATGTAATAAATTATTTTTGTTTTATCCAAACATCTTTGAATCTTTGAAATTTTGGAGTAAATCAGAATCGACTGTAACTCTCTTGACCATATAGGAAGGCTCAAATCTCAATCCATACCCCTTATCACAACCAACCTTGAACAAAAAGATTTGATCCTGTAGGTCAAACAACTCCTTTAACATACATACGAATTAGTTCTCTGTAAATTTGTTTGTTAGAATAAAAATGGAGCATAAAAATGTTTAATGGATTACTAAAATTAATTTAGTAGATTTATAGCACAAAAATTAAATATTGTCCACCATGTTGACAAATTCAAGCAATTTCGTGCAAGTTTAGTTTAGCAAAACAGTTATGATCTAAAGGTGCTGCTAATGTTTTTATTCCTAAAGACAAATAAAATAGAACATTACAAACAATGTTAATAGGTATAAAAGATTGAGTCATATAGCAACATATGTTCTAATTGAGATAGCAGCCGAATTTCATTGTTTTAAAATGTCATTATCGTTCCATGTCTTTACTTTGCAAAAGAGCACAACAACTACAACATTGGTTGCCTCTCCACTTGCAAGAAATGAGTTTAACTCATCGATGAAAGTTCCAATCAAAATGACTTTGAAATGATAACTGTGAGATAGAAAACAGATAAATAAAAATTTCATGTGTTGTAAAATATTAGGAACCATGCTTGAAGTCATTATAAATTAAATGCTTGTTAGCTTATCCTTGATTTTGGAAATAATTAAGAAAACTAGATATATTATTCTCGTTAGTTATTAACAAATAATTAAGTCAAATGATAAATAGAATTTTAATTATAATTAAGGTAGCTATTTAAAAGGTAGGTATTTGATAGAATTTTCAAATTCAAAATTCAAATGTAACTATTTAAAACTTATTAATGTAATAATTATAATGATTATAATTATGGTTTGTAACTAAATCAAATATTTACAAAACATCATATAACGACACGTGTTATCTGAATCTATCTTTACATGACACGTATCATCCAAACTTTGAAAGTTACTCTTAATTCACCACATGTAATCCAAGCCTGTGAATGGATTCTAAAATTTATTTATAATGATGATTCCTATTTTTATAAGTTATCATATTTCTTTTTATTTAAGGGGCGATAAAAGATGTGGGGATTCTATCTTTAAATTACTTTATTTTCTATTTTAAACAACTACTCATAAAAACAGAGTTTGTAGTTAAAACTGTACGTAGTTTTGTGTAGTAATTAAACAATACCAAGTATATTATTAGATTTGGATGCCTGATATATCACTACAAAAAATTGTTATGCGTTAACGGTTGTGTGTTGGACTTGTTTTTATTGGTACAACTTATCTCTAATAAAAAAAAATTATTATAATATAATATTGTAAGTCTAAATTGATAGTATGATACATTCTATATTGATATTAAAAAATAATATTTACTAAGAATATTCATATTATTAGTATAATGTATCGTATTAATTCCATAATAATGTCTATATTAACAAGTAAATATTTGTTAAACAAAAATTATACAAACGGAAAACAATGTGTGTGACACCACATGATAAATTAAACATTAAAACTAAGCCTGACTATAGCAAGGAATGCATGTCGATCTTACACTTAGTCTAATATTTCCTCCGGTCACCTTCCATAGGTGTAATTAGAATTGCATCATCCTGAAGTATTATATATAATTGTGTTTTTATATATTTTAGCATCTCAACACTAAATAATAATAAGGTACATGTAACTATAAGTAAAATAGATATTTCAAATTTATTCCATAAAAAGTAAAATTTAATTAATTTGACATTATATTTATTCTGCAGAATAGATCTAAATATATAGTTGGGTATATATAGATAATTAATCATTCAAATAAACATTTTGACATTGCTTGGCAATGCAATATAAAAGACATTTCATATTGTTATGGTTTGAGTCTCAACCCAATCCTTCTTTTCACATCTTTAATAAGCCCAAATACATATATAGAACTTGACCAAAGTCAACTTTTATAGTACTAAGATCATTACAAATACACACTAGAGCATAATATAATCGTCCAAACTCCAAAGGGACTTTAGGTTTGTGCCGAAAATTCTGGTCATTGTAAAAGGTATGCATTTATTGCCTCCAGTCATTTTGTAAGGTTTTTACTAACTTGAGCGTCGAAGTGTCTTTGTAGTTACTTCCATCATTGCTCATACAGTTTGATTTCTTGAAGAATATCTACCAGAATCAACCAACTCGGTCAAGTCACTTGTTGGAGAGTCAAGAGAGGAGAGACCATTTTGAACTATCTAGTTTACATTCTACACCAATGTGCATCCAATCTAAACTCAATCTCATCCATCTTGGATAGAACACACATGTTGCTTAAATATAAATCTAAACATATAAAGGAAAACCAAATGAAATATCCCACCAACCTAGACATTGTTTTTTGTGTGATGCATTAATTTCCGTACACATGGAAGAACTTTTTACAGATAAAAAGACGAGATTATTTCAGAAAGGTAATTTCTAGCTACATGTTATGACAATATTGACAAGATTTTGTTATCAGATATTATATCATTGACTCTCTTGACAAAATTAATTAGGCCACGTTTTACCTAAACATGTGCTACATACTTTTCTTTTCTTTTTTAAAAAAAAAAAAAGCCAAAAGGAAAACATGTGCTACTAACCACACAAGATTTTGATTTGTCTATGGTTGTTCCGCGTTTTTGAATATTCAATTGAAAATATATCAGTTGAAAAAGCTTCAACCTGTTAATTTGTTTTCATCTATTCCCCACCTTCTCAACGCCAATTCTTCTACAAACACGCCCCAAATATGTTACTTCACTTGTTTCAGTGAAAGATTACCGTCTTTGTTTTATGTGCATGAATGGAATTTAGAGTGGAGGCTGTATGAACTAAATGTGGGAGGTTGTTTTAAACAAAACATGCTTCATATGGATAGGACTTTTTTTTTCCTCCCATTTTGAATCATTATGTTGTTTCCTCTTTTCATAATAATAAATCGAGTTGATCAGCTGAAAACAATTCCACATGCTTTTTTTAAATTTAAAGATTATCCCATTATTTAGTTTCTTTTACGCGAGTCCCCGAAATGTGAGGTTATTTATTTTCTTCTTGCTAAAAAAAATGTTATCTAAGATTGAAGCTAAATACAAATTTTAGCCTTTTAAACGTTATTCTAGCTTCAATGAGAAACAGCCCAAAATAAAAATTGAGGTCAAAATTGATTTAAATGATTACCATGACAGAAACAAATGCTACTACTAGTGCCTCCAGCATGGGATATTCTTTGGCGGTTGAGTGCCATTTGTTGAGAAACTTCAAATCTAGAGTCATAACTGTCATAGATATTTGTCCATGAAGAGGGACTATGTAAAATTTTAAGGATGAAATTAAAAGAGCAAAGCCAATTAGACAATATTGGTAATGGCCAAATCAAAGCAAGTCACAAAAGGTTTAGTGGTATAAGTGATAAGATTACGCACGATTTTTTTGGTCAACAAGATTAATCACGATTTAAAAATAATGGTGGATCACCAAGCCCAATAGCTCCAGGTCCTCCAAAGTCATGATGGCCCTCTTCGAACAGGTGGGCCTTAATCAACCCAAAACACACTTGGGCAACACATTTTCAAAAATTGTGAAACTTACCTTTCTTAATTTTTGTTCTAACCATCACTGTAGCAATAATTGAAATAAGGGGTGAAAATCTAGCATGGATGGTGACAACAATCTACCACTAAAGTGGGAAGTATAAACCCAAAAATCAATGCCCAATTCAGAAAGGAAACAGCTATGGAAGAATTGGACCAATTCAGAAAGGAAACAGCTATGTAAGAATTGGACCCATGACTATTGCGAGTCCCACATCGGGTGGTTAACGAGCCTGGTGCTTGTTTATATAGCTGGGTAGGCCACCCCCTTAATGACTGGTTTTTAAAGGGACCTTTCGGATGCTTGGCCGAATTCTAATATGGTATCAGAGCCACGTTCTGCCCGGTGATGTGGATAGTGCCGTCAGCCCTTGCTTGTGGTGTGGAGCCCAAGCTCAAGGGGGCGTGTTGCGAGTCCCACATCGGGTGGTTAACGAGCCTGGCGCTTGTTTATATAGCTGGGTAGGCCACCCTCTTAATGACCGGTTTTTAAGGGGACCTTTCGGATGCTTGGCCGAATTCTAATATGGTATCAGAGCCACGTTCTGCCAGGTGGTGTGGATAATGCCGTTAGGCCTCGCTTGTGGTGTGGAGCCCAGGCTCGAGGGGGCGTGTTGCGAGTCCCACATCGAGTGGTTAACGAGCCTGACGCTTGTTTATATAGCTGGGTAGGCCACCCCTTAATGACCAGTTTTTAAGGGGACCTTTCGGATGCCTGGCCGAATTCTAATATGGTATAAGAGCCACGTTCTACCCAGTGGTGTGGATAGTGCCGTCAGTCCTCGCTTGTGGTGTGGAGCTCAGGCTCGAGGGGACGTGTTGCGAGTTCCACATCGGGTGGTTAACAAGCCTGACGCTTGTTTATATAGCTGGGTAGGCCACCCCCTTAATGACCGGTTTTTTAAGGGGACCTTTCGGATGCCTGACCAAATTCTAATAACGACAATGTCTAAGTCCATGGTCAACGACAAGGACAAAAGGCCTTCAACTCATTAGCAACCCACTTTTTGAAAAAGGTGGTTGGGCATTTCTTTTTACATTTTTTTTTCTCTTCACATTTCTCTTTTGCATTCTTTTTCACAAAATTTTTTTTTTCAAAAATTAATTTTTGAAACCTATTTTTTTGAATAAAAATATGTCTGAAAAT
The DNA here is from genome assembly GCA_004329165.1 of Spatholobus suberectus. NCBI lineage: Eukaryota > Viridiplantae > Streptophyta > Magnoliopsida > Fabales > Fabaceae > Spatholobus > Spatholobus suberectus. Next base: position 42,677,418 of record CM014730.1, on the reverse strand, counting down.
TCGTAGATGTTCTAGAAATTAATATCTGGAATATATTAAACACATTTCAAAAACTAATTTTTAAAAAAGTTAAAATTTTAACACCTTTCCGAAATTAAGTTTTCAAAAGTATTAAAATTTTAACACTTCTAAAAACTTAATTTCAGAAGCTTATCTCCTGAAACATTGATTTATGAGCATATCATCTTTGAAAATCACTCACAAGATCTACACCTGAGCTCGAACCACTCACATAACCTGCACCTCCAATGTCATTTTTTCACTATTTTTTTCCTCTTAAAACCAATTTTAACCTCTTTTATTTCAATCGAACTTGTCTTCAATTGATTCGGGTTTGAGAATGTGTTTTGGGGGAAAATACATGATGAGGCATAAATGAATGTGTAGGGTTGCAATTACTTTTGACTTTTAGAATTAAGTTTCCAAAAGTGTTAAAATTTAACATTTCTAGAAACTTAATTCCAGAAATGTATTAAAATTTTAAATTTTTGTAGAAATTAGTTTTTGGAATATATTAAAATATTCTAAAAATTAATTTCCAAAACAGTTACTAATTTTTTGAAATATTTTGTTATTAAAAAAGCTCAGGTTAAGGTGAATCATGTACTATGTGATGCATGGTGAATCACCTAAAATGACCTATTGTAATATGTCATTTTAACCTATTAGATATACTTTATATTTTTATTATATAGTCCTTGAAAGTTTTACTTTTACCACACCGGTTATCTTTTTCTCTTTACACACATGGTTACCGTGGCGTCATGCCACCCATGATCGTCATCATTGCCAGCAAAGACGATGCAAAGATTGAAACGATGCCGGTGATGGAGGAGTCAACAAAGGTGTGAAGCATGGTTACAGGTAGGACGCAAGCAGAAAACAAAAGGATCAATTTGTAAATTTTAAAACTATTAATTGTAAATAAATCCAAATACATCAACCAGTTGCCAGTCACAAATTTAAACCATTGATTAAAAAGTATATAGAACTTTGATTTTTATGTACATAGACATAAAAAATATGTTAGAAATATTATGCTCAATTAAATATATTCTCAAAAAAAATTTGTTATGGTAGATGTGTATATTAATTTTAATTAGTAACTACATGTCTTTCTATACGCATTTTCACTTCAATTTATAGGATAAATAATACTTAAAGAAAAATGTGTAAATAATGAATTTATAAAAATATAATAAATGATTATTCCTGTGATTTAACAATATCTTTTTTTTTTTTACTTTGTACCACTCAGTGGTTGTGATGTTGTTCGATCTTTATCTTTAAACTTGTTCCTCTTAACCATGTTAGGACGCGTGTCTCTCAAATTGATGGATTGAATAATTTTTTATTTGGATTATAATGGATGGATTAAAAACAATCCATTAATCATATATGATCCATTAAAATTCATTAAAAAACTCAATTCATCCATGATTCATTTAATAAAATGTATCCAATTTGTTAACATTTTTTTATGGATAGATATCTAATCTATTCATAAAATTATTTTAAAAATTATATTTTTACAACTATTTCAAAATACTCTCTCTCATTTATACACAAAAATATTGTTTAAAATTAAATAATTTTTATAACTTTTTTTGTTTAAATTCACATTAAAGAAATAATTATTTATAATATTTATATTTTTACAATAATTTTTAAAAAGATTTTTTATTTTAAATTTAAACTATTATGAATAAGTCAGAAAATTAATTTTGTTCTTGTTATCGTGTTTGTGTGTCCCCATTCCTATTGGTAGATTTTTAAAATTCAAAAAAAGACAGATTTATTTAATAATTTGGGAGGTTTTTAAATTAAAAAAATGTGCAGTTTTAATTAACACTAGAAAAAATTGGTAGACTTTAAAATTCAAAAAATGGACAGTTTTAATTAACAAATTGGTAAATTTTTAAAATTCAAAAAATATATGGTTTTAAATTTCAACAATGAACACAATAAGTAAAAATAAGTAAAATTGAAATTATTTATCTTGTTAATTAGTGTCCTTTTTTTAAAACGAAGACAAATAATTAAAAAAAAGTTGTTTAAGAATTGAAAAAAATATTCAGTAAGCTGAAAATAATTATTTCCTAAGTCATTGAGGGAAGGAATATGATGGCACGACAGTTTAAGAGATAGTATATAATCTAACAAACACACGCACAAAATTTTAAAATAAAAAGATAGTAAAAAAGAAAAAATTAGAAGCCTTGGAAACCTAATTAACAAATTGGTAGATTTTTAAAATTTAAAATATGGACAATTTTAACTAACAAATTGGTTTATTTTTAAAATTCAAAAAAAATGGACAGTTTTAATTTACAAATTGAGAGAGTTTTAAATTCAAAAAATGAGTAATTTTAATTAACAAATTGGTAGATTTTAAAATTCCAAAAAATGCACAGTTTTAATAACAAACTGATAGATTTTTAAATTAAAAAAATGGATAGTTTTAAATTTTGTAAAAAGTAAGAAAGAAGTAAAACTAAAATTAGTTATTGATGTCTGTCTCCTTTTTTTTTTTTTAAATGGAGACAAATAATTAAAAAAATGTTTAAAAACTGAAAAAAAAAATATTCTGAAAGTTGAAAACAATTTTTTCCAGGTCAGGAGGGAATAAGAATGGCACGATAGTTTAAGAGATAGCATATAATCTAGTTTAAGCATACACACACATAGGCACAAAAGTTTAAAATAAAAAAATAGTGAAAGAAGAACAAAAAATTAAGAGGCCTACAAAACTTAATTAAAAATTTGTAAATTTTTTAATTTAATAAAATAGACAATTTTAATTAACAAATTGGTAGAATTTTAAAATTAAAAAAAAACATTTTCAATTAACAAATTGTTAGATTTTTAAAATAAAAAAAATGAGCAGTTTTAACTTCGAATGTTGGGTTGTAATTGAAGATGGTGTAAGGAAGAACAAACAAAAGTAGATACATAAGTGGAATCCAACCATATTCCACAGAGCCAATATCTCTTTTCATTTGCATACGCATAATGATCCCATGTTGGAATACAATGAACATATCATTAGAGGTTTTAAACATATGCTACTCAATCGCTAGCTGATTACTTTCACTCCTCTTTTGGTCAATTCTTACTCTTCTGGTGTCCTGCATCCATTTTTGCCATAGGTCCATATGCTTATGAGATACAGTTAGTTTCTCCACTTGTATTTTTGAACTTCACAACTAAACCATCAACTACTCCTTTTACTCCCTCCCACCCAAATTTGTGCAGCAAACATACCTTCAAAAAATTAATAAACAAAAAGTCAATATTCAAAATAGATTTGAATCGCTATTGATTATAAATAGGAAAAGATGTTAAAAAACAATGTTATGAATATATGCTACATATATGAATGTGAATTGAGAAGAAAATCCACTCACCATAATTTGATGGTTCTTTTCTTTCTTGTTGTATACAAACAAAACATAGATCATCTGCACAAAAAGAAATAAATATAGAGAACAAAATCATATCTTTCCTTATTCTATATTTACGAAATGTTTAGGTCTTATTGCAATGGCCTTATCAATGACTTTTCCATCTACTGTAACAACCAGTACCAACATATGAACTATAGATTGCAAATGAATCTAACCCTATATTTTATATGCTAAATAAATGTTTCCCCCAATTACTTAAATTCACCAAATTCAAGATATTTCTAAAAAGAGCTTTTTCTTTTCTAAAAAATGACGCACATAGCCGCATACTAGTAGATTTAACATAATCCAAAAATGTTGAAAAAATTAAAGGAAAAGAATTCAAAAACCTATAATAATACAAAGAAGAGAAGCAAAGAAAAGTAGACTATGACAAAGGGTAATGGAATTGCAATTACAGAGGGAATGTGAAGAAAAAGAGAGAGAGTGAGAGTGTGAGAGAGTTACCTAAACACCAGAAGATCAAAGTTCATGAGCTGGAGCTTCGCACCAACTTCACCCAAGACTTAAGGTCACTCGGTCGTTGAGGGAAGCATCTTGGATCAAACCAACGACATCAACCTGGAAAAAAAAAAAAGTAGTGACACCTATCCATTATTTAAATAGCCAAGCATAACCATTACTAACCACCCCCCCCCCCCCCCCCCCCCCCAACCAAAAAAAACATACAATAGTAGAAAGTGAAAACAACCACAAAGCGAAAAAAAAATGCAAATAACAAAAGTGATCATGAAAGATGAATGAAGAAGAATCAAGAGTAAAGCAAAAAGAAGTAAAAGAAGAATCATGGTCATGAGAGAAAAGCAAAGGTTGAGGTAATTAAAAGTGGATAAGTTATAAAAAAGCAAGAGAAAGAAGAGTGAATTAAAAATGAGAAAGTGGATAATTAACTGGCTGGCTGCAGATAAAGAGTGTAAGGATAAATTTGTCTAAAAGATGTGTAAACTAAGTTTTTCGTATGGTCTCTTGTGCGGTTAATGATTATGGGAGAGGAAGCTACCGTATCAATCAGGGACCAAAATGTCAACTAAAAATGGAGGCCAAAACTCAGGTATTCCTTTTATAAATTGTTATAGATAATTTTTTAGTATTACCTGTTATTTTATTATTTATTTCTTATTTCAATTTATTGTAGATTTTTTTAAAAAGGATTATTATTATTACTATTTTATTTTTATTGTTTTTGAGATCGGCAAGAGTGGGCCTTTGCTCCTACGTATCCTCCGGTGCAAATGAGAAATCAGACTCACATAGTTCTTTGGGTAAAAAATTGTTTTAATGAGTTGATTTTTTTAGTTATATATTTTTTATTTTTATTATTTATTGCATTATCATTAACAATTTATTAATTAATCTTAAGCTTTAGATAAGATTTTATGATATTCAAGTGAGTCTTAACCCAATATGAAAAGAATACTAAGTCTAAGATTTATTATGTTCATTCACTAAAAAGAATTGTCTTGGTCTTTAGATAAAATTTTGTAGTATTCAAGTGGGTCACAGACCCAACATGAAAAAATACTAAATCTACATTTTTATTTCTATTTAAAAAAAAATATATTACTTAACAAATTACTAATTGATCCTAAGTTTTGGATAAGATATTTGTGATATTTAAGTAAGTCCTAGACCCAACATGAACAATCACTAAAGTTACATCTTTTTCTTTTTTTTTTACTAAGAAGAAGAAAAAAAGGCTTATCAATTAACATTTATTAATTAATCCTAAGCTTTAGATAAGATTTTTGTAATATTCAAGTGAGTCCAAGACCCAACATGAAAAATTACAAAATCTATATTCTTTATTTTTATTTTTTACTAAAAAAATACAATTGTTGATTTATCTTATATTAATATATACTTAGTTTTATTTATAACTTTGATTTACTACATTTATGTTTATATTATAAAAGGTACGTTTTTACTTCGTTTTTTCAGTACTAATTTTATTATTACTTTTATTATTTTACAACTAATTATTTATTTACATGGGCACTGATAAATGCCTGAATATTTGGGCCAAGCCCATTACGAAAGTGGGGAACACAGCCCCAAGGGATATGCATGGATTAGTTCCAATCCTCTCAAGAAACCAAAATACTCTGGTCTCCTCCACCGCGTAACCTAGCGGATCCATGAGAATGAGACCCAAAGGCTGTCACGCCTGTCTCCAGCGGCCTCGAAACTGTGGCAGCGAAAGATGCTTGGCGACGTCAAAGCGGAATCAAATCGGGGATGAAGGCGCCGTAATTTGAGAGAGGAGTTGATGGCGCGGTGTTTGGGTGGAGGAGCTTGCGGGGGAGCGGCAGAATTGCGGTGGTCGAGGAAACGCGAAGGTTGCGTTGAGCGTCTTGGCGGCGCGACAGGGGTAGATGGTGACGCGATGATCGCTGGCACAGTAACCACGTTTCGCGAGGCGAGCCATACGACGGCGGCGCGAGGGTTTGGGATGCGGATTGGGATTGAAGATTTTCTATTCTTTCTTTTTTCGATTGATTAATAATTGTCGGTGAATTCAATTTTGAGACAATTTGGGTTTTGGTTCTGATTTTGGGGTATTGTTTTTGGGACTATGATTCAGGTGCTGCTGGCTTGGTGTTTGCAGGTTGGAAAGGCAGAGATACTGTGACACCCTCAAATTCAAGCTCTAACAGCCAGTAATAAAGTTATGGTAGGCTCTCCTTTTTTTGTAAAGCTTTTAAAATAAAAGTGTAACATAAAACAAAACATACAATATTTTTTTGGTAAAATGAAATAAGGGTTTTTTTTGATAAATCATTAGCAAAATACCATGATACAAATGCCAATGAAAATAAAATACGATTTAAAATTTTGATAAAATACAAATATGCAGTTACATATTCTAAACATGAAAAGAGTTTATATTATATTTTAATGACATTATAACATGATTTATTATACAACTGAATACTCTTTTAAGTAAAGTACTATCATTTTAATTTCAGAAGAATATTAGCTTTAACATTATACTAGACTTTTTTGACATATCTTGTGGATGGACTAAACTCTAAAATCTTTATTCTTGAGGAACAAGTCTTTTACATCTTCATAAACGCTTTTACCACACCACTCTGATGCCATCCTAGTGGGGGTTGTAAACCTTCAAATCCATGTAGTGCCTTCGACCAATGTACTTCCTTTACCAATACCATACATTACTAAACCAAGTACCTGTTCACGTAGAAATCAAAAAGCAATCTACTCCCTATTTTTGTTTTGAACATCCACAAATGAAGGGATGGATTAATTAGGGACAAAATCAGACAATTTGAAACCAATAAATCAAATAAACCCAGAAATTCACCTAAACCATAGTATGTATCACACAATTAATATGATAAATATTGACAAAGTCATATCATACAATAAACTATAAAATCGTGTATCAAACATTATAGCTTATAGTAGAGAGCACATTCACAACCCATAACACATTATCACAATATATGTAAATATCACGATCATTACACACATAATGCATTTCATTCTCATGTTATACACAAACAAAGATTTGATGCATGATTTATCATTTTTCTTTTTTATCTATCAATTATTTCTATCGAGTTACTCAATAAATCCAAATGGTAGCACTACTAGTCTGTCTGTGCTACTACCATCCAAAGTTGATATGTCACATACCACACTAATTTTGAAGATTTTATTGAGATACTTTGTCAATGCAATGTATGTTGGCCCATAATCCACTTAGTGTTCATCAATATCCATAAGAAAAGATTGGGAGTACATATAACTCTCTCACACCAAGGTACAATCCTCATCATCATCGAGAAAATGAGCAATCTGTTACCTAAAGACATTCACAGTCCAAACAGATGTATACTTTTAACCAATTCTGAAATGCTGAGTAGTTGTTAGAGTTATCAAGTTGGTTAGGTGATTATCTCGGTTCAAGAGCTCTACCTGGGTCATTAGGACGTTTACCACTTGATACCTTACCCCTTAGACCTCTGCTAAAAGGGTCCCTACAATTCATCTTGCAGTTTACCAGACTGTGGCTTCTCCATAAGTGCATGGTTCACAACATTAACACATGCATATGATGTATGAACATCCACAAGAACAATATATTTAATTACAAATATTCATACTTATCAAAAAAAAATCTAGTAAGACATCTTCTGTTTTGGTACATTCCATCATACCTCTCATTAAGTATGGACAATAAATCAACAAAAGAAAACCATGGCCAACATTATCCATTCCATAAATTTCATTCATTTCATCAAAATTGTTATCACAATCAATTGGCATTTATAGGTAGCATTTATACTATACATTCCATTGATTCAATTCCAATTTCATTTTGTCAATGCCACCAACATACACTCAATCAATTATTTGATCAACTTCAATTTACCAAAGCATGTCACATCATTCATATTTCCATTCACTTTTCATAGCCAAAGTTATTATCATTTCTTTGTTCAATCCATATCCGTCATCATAAAAATCAAGCAAACATAATGCACTTATAAGTATCAATGGTCGAATAGTCCATGTACACCAAAACATCAATTTATCTTTTGTTTCACTTACAATCCCGTTAAAACTAAACATGTTACATTTATGCATGCATATTAGCAAAAGACATACTTGACAAAATAACCACATTAAGTGAAATCTAAAAAATTCAAGTTATTAACCGTTACCATTCATGCTTCTCAGTGCTAATTAACAAAATATAATTACACTTTTGATTCAAGAAAACACATTTATTAGACTTCTTAATTTCAATCAAAAAACCCAACTAATTACCACTTAGTTTTATCATTCATAACCTTAATTATCTTGGATTATTCTAAACATGGTCAAAGTCACCGATTATTCAAATAGCTCACACATGTTATTATCTACAGAATACCAATCATGACTTGGCTATTTCAAGAACAACTACACTTCCATATCCTACACTTTATAGTCAAGCAACCATACTACATCCACTAACTAAAGAATTCAATTCATGCATTTGTTACCAATTACATAATTCACTCAAAGTTTACCACCAATTACTAATGTCAATGTTTATTATGATTAAAGACACTAACATACACTTATCTTATCTCATATTATCTTTTGATTACCAATTCATTAGTTCTAATTACCTACACATACTATAAAAACACAAAGTAAGCTTTAGGGACACTAATTACATGATTAGAAAGTTTTCTATTTCTACCATCTTCAATGCCCTGCTTTTGCCAACTACTTTAACATAGTAAATGAATTTTTCTATAACCATCTTTTGCAGTCCTAACCTTTAAGGGTTCAATTAAGAATATTTTCATGGTTGGTTTTGTCAGGATTTTGACCTGATAGTAGTCAATCAAAAATTCACCAAATATTTATCACTCAGAATTAAATTATGAAATTTTACAAGGACATTCTAGAGAAATAGAAGCATCTCTCTACCAAAAATTATGCAAAAATTCCAATCACGCAGGGAGTCATACACGAAAACAGAGGTTATTCTACCATAGTAAAATTCAGCAGCTTTAAATTTAAACTTCCAAGCATTCAATCAAACATCAAACATACATTTCAAGCAATTTCATCACCAAGAACATTACATAAGGCCCAACTAAGCTCTATATGGCCAACCCATACAAGCACATCACTATTATTGTCCTCAAGAATCATATAGTTGGAATTAGCAACACACAATTCATATCAAAACCCAATCCTAGGTCATTTCATTCTCAAATTCAAATTATTTAGCCTCTACCCCCTTACCCATAGTGACCTGTGATTGTCCACAGTGACCTGTGATTGTCCACAAGAAGGGAGGAGAGGACTTTTATCATCCATGCTCTAATTAAGCTTCTATCGCATAATCAAGGCAAAACAAGCACCTATTAGTGTTCTATAACAAAAGTTCCATGATTATTGGATGGAATTTCAAGAAGTGAAAAAAGGAATTGATGGGGATGGTGGTGATGTGTGGGTCGTGGGAAAAAGGAGGAGAAAGAGATAAGGAGATGAGCTCTCTTACCTTGGATTAATCATAATTGGTGTGGGAGGACCTTGGAGACTTGAGAGATTTTGAAAGAATTAGAGAACCCTTTGGAAAGAAATTGAAGAAATAAGGAGAATGGTGGTGTCAAGAGAGGGCTATGCTTTAAGGCTAAGGGAGAAGAAAAATCTAAGTTTCCATCACATAAGTGTTGACATATGTTATTAAAATGTTCGGTTATTAAAATTTCAATTGCGTTCGTTTTAATTTTGACTCAATGAGCTTATAGGGAGTTGGGATTAATGACAATAGACTTAATCTAGTTTGTCTCTGGTCACATATCTCAGGCTTCTCTGTAAACAGAACTAAAAACTACTGATTCGTTTTATAAGTCATTTTATGAGTTATTTACAAACTTATTTTTAGAAAACTGCTACAGAGGTTTCAGTTTGAGTTCTCCTTGTTCAGGTAAGGTCTAGACACGCTACGAAATCTCGTGTAATTTATCTATAATTTTCAAAACTCATTTAGTGTTTCATTTAGTGGACACTTTAAACTTATATATGCTAAATTACCAAATTCTCGAAAAATTTATAAAATTCATGATAAGTTTTTAATCATTTTTCTAAGCTTAAAAATTAATTTTAAATTTTTTTGACCATTCAATGATTTATTTCTTAATTATCTTTCTTTATTCTAATTTATTATTGCAATTAATTCAATTTTATTTATAAAATTACCAAAAATTATTTTTATTTCTTAGATATCTTTCTAATATTATTCTAAGGCTAGAATATAATTTTCTCAACTTTAGAAATGTTAATTACTTAGACTTTTCTATATAATTCCAATTATTACTTTATTATTATTAAATCTAAATATTATTTGTTGTCTTTATATAAACTAATTCTTTTGAGACTTATAAACCCTTGTCTAGATTTTTGATTGCCAACAAAAGAAAATTAAGCAATTACTAATCATTAGATAATTATTTATGTAAAATTTGAGGATGTTACATATACTATGTGTATTTTGATCACAGGGTATTATGTGTTGCTATGTGAGAGTTGAGGAGTTGTTTTTGTGTGTGTGTGTGTGTGTATGCCTTATGTGTGTGTCTGAACCTTGTGTAAATAACAGAGAAATATGATTCTATGTGTGATGAGTATGTGTTGTGCAATAGAGTGAATGCTGTGTAACACAAAAAAATGTAATAGTAAAAATAAAATGAGGCACGTGTGTGGTAAGGATGAGATGTGAGTGAGTGCAAATGTGAAACAATTGCTATATGCAGTGAAATGTGTGTGGAATGAGTAGTGTGTATGTGGGATGAATGATTAATGCAATGGTTATTTGTGAATTTGAATCAAACTGATATTAGTATATTGGTGAGTGATGACAAGTGATGAGGACCAGGGAAGAATTAGAGGTTATAGCTATGTTAAAGGCAAAACATACTGGTTGCCATGATTTAAAACAAAAGAGATCAAATATAGATTTCTTATTTCACATTTCAACTAAAAAAAAAAAAAATCAATCATCAATATCATTCATATACCAACAATGAAAGTGTAGACCAGAGCATGTTCCAAATAGTAAAATAAGTAGCCAGATCGCAGTAAACATTCATAGAAACAAGCATTCACAGATATAACATAGCAAGCACATAGCAAGCAATAATGGCATAAAAAGCTCCTACATAATTAATAGAGTATAAAGGAATACCTCCGCAACAAGCACTTTTTACTCTCCAATCCAATAGAGTCACAATTCCTTCTTCCCCTCACTTTTAAAACCAATAGCACAACAGTACCTCCCTTTTTCTCCCCCTCTTCACAATACCCCCTCCCCTTCTATTTATAGGCCAATGTACAGTAACGATTTCTGACATTCTTGATCCTTAGTTCCTTTTTCTTTTATTTTTTCTTTTATTATTTTTATGTTGCATCATACTCAAAATGATGATGAAGATGTTGTACATGGACTCTTTTGGAATTTCTGTGTATGCTAATGATGTATGAACATGGACCAAATTGAGATGCTTGTGTATGGATTGTGATGCTGATGATGTTATGTATGGCGTATGTGTGGAGTGATGGTGAGGTATGACATGCTTATTCAGCTTCGCTGAAGATAGTGACGGTGTGAATAATGTGTGCGAGAGAGTAAAACGTGAAACAATATTATTTTTAACTTTTATTTATTTTAATTTTAATTAAATCTTTTTTTCTTTCTTCTTATATTTCTCCATTTATAATCTGATAATGAATTTTCATCATTATTATGTTTATTTATTTATTTTTGTTAATATTATATTTTTATTAATTTGAACAATTTGTTTTTACTAATTTGATTTTTTAGTTTAATATACATTTTTTTCTATCCCTCTTTTTTATATTTTGGGTTTTCTTTCTTCCTTTTTAGTTATGGGCTGAAAACACTTTCAACCCAACAAGAAAAAATTTATTTATTTACTCATTATTTTCTCTTTTCTCACTTTCTTTACTTTTTTATTTAATTTCAAATATTATTATACAAACTACCCAAATAAAATTGGGTGTTCACAATAGCTAAACAGGAATAGGTTAGCGGTGCAGAGTTATTGGACTAGGGAATAAGGATTACAATGCGTGGTTCTTGCGGTTATGGAGTTGGTGAATAGGTTCGATGGTGGAATTGAAGGGATAAAGAAAAGGAACCATGAGGGTGGGTTTGCCTCCTTGTTTTGGGATTAGGACCGACTCCTTGCCTCCATGTGCGCAAGGCCTAAACATTAGAGGCATAAAGGTCTAGCATATACTTCTCCACCGCAACGTTGCCATTGAACTTTGCCTTTACCTTCTCGTCAACGGTAGCAACTTCATCCACCATCGCTAGTGTAACGATCATTGACAGCGAGGATGATGATGTGGTGTAATTGGCATCGGTGATGGTGGATTCGAAGATGAAGTTGGAGCAAGGAGAAAAAGGTTGGGACAAACACATAATGTTTAATTAATTTAAATGGTGACTGGATGTCCAGGTATCCGATAAAAAATCACAACCATTCAATTTTTTAATATTATATCTAAAGGTTAAAACAAGTGCTTCATAGGTGTACCACCTATTGTGGTGCTTCATATTAGACTTTTCTTTGATTAAAAAATAAGTATATCTGACGGTATATGATAATGGTGCATCGATGCACCACCTAATACATGGTTCACCCTAGAATTCACCATTAAAAAATATATTTTTTAAAATTTAATTTTAAACAGGGTATTTTTAACCAAAAAATACAAAAGACAGATAGGTGTCAAGAGAAAAAAGGATAGTGTAAATAGAATTGCTCAATTACTTGTAACTGAGAACAACTCATGGACTCAGCCCAATTACAAAAAAAAAAAAGGACCAAAAGATGTTGTCATTGTTAGATTTACATCATTGACAAAAAAAAAAAAAAAAAGAGTTAACTACTATCAAGGAGCAACAATTAAGTACGATCAATGAGTGCAAGCGTTTATAGATTGATTCGGTTGAGTTTTAAAGAAAAAAAGTCTTTGAAGGAAAACTAATTCCTTTTTTTTTCACATTGAAGACAAATCCATTTGCTTTTAATTAAATAACTAAATCAAGTTAAATTAAACTAAATGTTTATTACTCTAAAGGCTAATTGGTTTGTTTTAATTAAATAGACATTTCTTTTTAGAAGAACTTTGTCAAATAGACTTAAATTTTCTTTATGTTGTTCTTTTCATGACTCAATTAGCAATAAATTTACCTAAAATTCTTGATAAAAGCATAATTGATGTATACAAACAACAAATTAACCTAAAACTTCAAAATAACTGAAGTAAAATCTAAGCATTTATAAATATATATATATATATATATATATATAACTTATAAAAATATATATATAATCATACAAGTTCATTTTGTTTTAATTTGATTTCAATTTCATATGGAAAAACTAAAACCAAATGAAACCATTTTTTTTTTATTAAGGCTTAAATATGTTTCTAGTTCTCTAGTATATTTGTTTTTATGGTTTTATTCCCTATAAAAGTATAGCTTTGGTCCTTATAAAATTTTATTTTACTGTTTTAGTCTTTATTAGTATTTTTTAGTTCTTATAAAATTGTAAACTTTTGATATTAGTCCCTCTTATATTATAAGGGCATTTGTTTGTCAAATACATGCAGAGAGATTGACTGCCTCGTTACATGATTCAATCTCCTTGGTTCTAATTTTTCTCTTTTATGTTGTTTTCTTAAGAGGATGTTTTATCCACTTTCTTTATACTTTTCTCTTCTTTTTAATAACTTTCTTTCTTTATCAAAAAAAAAAAAAAACTTGTCACCTATTTTTTATTTTAGGTTTTGTTTCTATGAAATCATCTTGTACTCTTAGGGCCATTAATAAATATATTCTCATGATATTTTCTTTTTGGGGTATCAAATGGTTGTTGCTTGGGAATCTTTCAAGTATATAGTGATTATATTAATGATCAAGAAAGACTTAGTGATTCCATTGACTGCTCAATCAGGCCTTGAAAGTTTGCATCTTAAATTTACAATTTCTTTCATGTTGGTTGACCTCATGATGCCATGATTTATTGAGTGACAAATAGTTGATACAATTGGCTTATTCTCTTGAAATGAAATTATAGTAGTTGGTGGCAAATGGCAACAACATTAACCTTGGGTCTGCTTCTCTAAAGTGAAGAAGTAAAGAAAAACATCTCTCTAATGGGTTATTGGTAGATCATATTTTATTTTTGGTATTTTGGGCTCTTAATTGTTCTAAGCTCTCATCATCATGCATGGTCCTTAATTGTCATATGTTTGGTCCAGTAGTGTAACTAATAATACTTTATGCATTTGCTCATATATATGTTTATCTACTTCATAAAGCTTATCTTTGCAATGATAAAGCAAAATACATATTGAATTGAAGGAGAGTTATATTCTACTCTAGTATTAGTCTATTAGGTTTTTGTTGTGAGGTAGAATGGGAGGAAGAGGAGCAAAGATCTCTGGTGAACACCCACTATGGTGTTGAATGTCTTTAGTGGTGGCACCTGCAAAGACTTTGATACTTAAGTCAGTAAGGATATGAGAGTGGGGTGAGAATGAGAGAGTTATGCATACTTGGTATATGGAGTCCTTTATATAAAGTGTTTTGGCAAGAAAAGTCATTAAGAAGTTTAGGTGCCACGTGGCAGCATACGTTAAGGTGCTACATTAAGTGTTTTACCTATCATAACGAGGATAATTGTGTCAGGATAGTGATGATCGACTTAATTGAGATAAGGATGTTAACCGGGATAGCCTAAACTACCAGTCCTATTGTAGGTTGCTAAGGTGGCCCTTAAGTTAGTCACCTGGGTGAGCCGACTTAAAGATCTAGAGGCCGAGGTAACCCTTAGAACAGTTGCCCCCAAGCCAATACTACTTGGAAGAAGCAACATCAGCTTAATAGTTTAGGAGGTCGAGGTGACCTCCAAAACAATTGCCCTAAAGTCGATATTGCTTTGGAGAAGCAATATCGACTTAAGAGCTTAAGGCTGGATAATCCTATCCTACAAGTAGTTACCTCTAACTGGGTGTTGCTTGAGAAAAGTAATAGGTATCTAGTAAACCAAATAAGTATTGGTTTGACATCTAGAAATAGTAAAAATAATATTCTTAGTTCATTTCTAGGTAAAATATTTAATTTTAGAATTTTCATAAAAATTTGAAAATTTATTAAAATGAATTTAATATGAATTTTCTAGCTCAAATATACAATATATATATATATATATATATATATATATATATATATTATATATATATATATATTTGAAATAAATTAATAAAAATTAAGATTAATTATTATAAATTTATTTTTGATGAAAATAATGTATATGTCTAGTTTTACATTAAAATTCATTATTTTGATATTAAAAGCAAATTTATTCAACTTTACGCAATTTTTATTGATATCTGTTAGTTTAATTGTAAATAAAATTAACATAGATAAAGTTATGGGACACATGTCCAGCTTATTCCTAGATGATTCACCACTTATCTTGAATATGTGTCCTAAAATCAAATTAAAAATAATTAAAAATATAAATTATAACATAATGACTTATGTAAGCAACTGGACACCTAACCCTTTCCATTCTCTATAAATAGGCACCCAATTTTTCAGATTTTCACTCATCCCTTCCCTCTCTTGGCTGGCTGAAAATTATAGAGCTTCTCTCTTCAGAAAAATTTTTAGAGAATTTTTATAGTAAAATTTTACTAATTTTCCATCAACTAGTAAATTCTTTTCCTAGGAGCTTTGCACCTACTTTCATCCTCTTCATCAACCATATTTAAGGTAATGGGAAGAGTGTGGTTAGTTCTAAATTGTAGTCCTTTTACATGTTGGTAGGAAGGGTTTTTCCCAAAACTTGTTTAGGCATAAATTTTATTACTTTTATTGTTTCATGGTTATAATGTTGTTGCTAAATCTTAAATTTTTACTATATTATTACTCTACTCAAATTTATATTATTAAATTATACTTACTAAGTTGTTATTCTGTTCAAATTAGATAATTAAATTATACTTATTAAGTTGTTATTCTACTCAAATTCAAATAATTAAATTATAATTGTTAAGTTGTTATTCTACCCAAATTTAGATAATTAAATTATTATTCTGCTAAAATTTTAATAATAAAATTATGATTATTAAGTTGTTATTCTGCTAAAAAATTTTCTTTATGGATTGTCTACATTATTATTATGCAATTTATGCAATATAAGGCAAAAATATTGATTATACTGGTACTCAAATTAAATGAGATCAAGAAAACCTTTGTTTGAGAAGTTAGAAATTGATAAGTTAGTAAGTCATGTAAAATAAGTGATATGCAGTGGCATGACACCTTGCTAGGGAAGCTGCAGTTTGGTACACTGCAGGATGAAGGCAAAGACCATTGTTAAGGTCTAGAAGGTATCGTATCGAGTCGTGAGTTTCTTAATGGCCAAGGTAGCTCTCTTAAGCCAAGGCAATCACTTAACCAACTTGATAACCCTGACACCTGCTTAGCATCATCAGGATTGGTGAAAGTATACCTTTATAAATGGACATCCTAACTGTTATTTTATTCTTCAATGATGATGAGGATTGTACCGTGTGATGATGTTGAGAGAGGTATATGTACTCCCAGCCATTTCCCAGTTCCATTGAGAACTATTACTCACCAATGGAGAGTATAGATTCATACCAAATCAAGGGTAGTTTAGTATAAGGAAGAATAAAGCCAGAAAGCATCTTGAAATCAAGATTGCAATCCAGAAAGCAAGAAGTCAAGCAATCAATCGAGAAAGCTTTCAAGAACGCATGTTGAAAGAAGAAAAAAAAAATAAAGGTTGCAATCAAGAAAGTATCTTGTTTTATTTCTTGGTTGCTTTCTTGATTTCGTGATTGGTTTCTTAGTTTGTTGCTTCTTATCTTGAAATCTTGTTATCCTTATTCATTGGTTTTTTTCTTTATTGCATTCAAGAAAACAAGAAGGGGTCATGACATTAAGCCATAAAGGTGGAGCAACAACTCAAAAGAAAAGGTGCATGGAAGAAGTCCTCTTACAACCCTTAGCTTTCCACTCTAGATAGGCCTCAGGATCATTCTTTCCTTGGAAAGAAGGGACTTGGGTCTTTACTCCCCTTAACTCTCCTCTTCGTTCATCACTCTTATACCTTCTATGTCTCCTTTCATAACTTCTTTCACTCTTCCCATGTCTCCTTCTCCTTTCATGGTTTCTCCTATCCTTCCTCTCTCTACCCGAATAGTATGAATCTTCATCCTCATGCAAGACGTCATGTTGAGAGTCTCTCCTCCTTTCATTATCCAACCTTGTGTCAATCTCCACCCTAAACTTCTCTAGCTCTCTTGTTAAGGTGTGCATTAAGGTTGTCGTTCTAGGGAACAGGGGTGTGCTTCCTCCACTCATCTTTTAGAAAAATGTGGTAAGATAGAATTTAGTTTAAGATTAAGGACCTCACCACTCTTCTCACGTGTTTACACTCTTTGAGATGAGTCCACTCGTGTTTCTCTCAAAAATTGGCTCTTGATTTTAATTGAAAATGCTCTTGTCTTTTACCACTTAAGTCCTCTTTTTAAGTTCTTAAATAAAACCCCAAGCATGTATCAATTATCAAAAGTACATACAATTGTAATGAGACTCACACAAGTTATCACTCAAAAGTCGAGAAAAGGAAAAACTCTAGACAAAACAAAAAAAGGAATTTAAAAGACAAACAAGAAAAGCTAATTAGAAAAGGGTAAAACTCAAATGGAATTGCAAGAAAGACAAAAAAGGAATAATGGAAGAGATGAAGAAGAAATGCGCAGGTTTGGATATTAAGAACAGCACCACTTTTTATGAATTCTTTAAGGCAACCAAATTTAGATTATTTGAGTGCAAGGGGCAATTTTTTTTTTAATTCTTCATATTTTTTCTACTATTCTTTTTATTTTATTTTATTGTTCTAGAATATATTTTTTTCTTTTCTTTTTTTTTACCCCTATTTGTTTTGCACTTGCAACAGATATTATATGCCTAATATATGGTCTTTCAGGTGCTATAACATGTGAACTGAATTGCGCAAAATTAAAGAGAATTAAATTATGTAGAATTAAGGATAATTTTGACAATTAAGACTCGATTATGACACAATTAAGAATAGTTAATGATGATAAATGGAAATAATTGACAATTAATGGCATAATAAAGACAATTAACCAGGTAGTATAGGACACAAAAACACAAGAACACTACCAACTCTAGGATCCGGGCTCTAAATACCACATGATATGATCCTGATTGGAGTCATATTATTTTTATGGATCATCCTTGAGTTGGTTATCTTGGAAACAATAATTTAGAATAAAAATTAAGAAGAAAGGTAAAAGATGAGACTTGCGCAGCAAAGAATAGGGTTAAAACAAATGGCGCATAAACAAGTAAGCAAGAGAATCAAAATGATAAAATGAAAAAAAAAAGACAAGAAAATGGAAATGACAAATAAAATAAAGAATACGAAACAAAAAATAAGGTGGAAGAAGGTGCCACACTCTATAGAGAGTGATAAGTCAAGCGAAGATTCGCCACAAAGGTATGAAAACCTTTGATAAAAATCAAAAGGTTCTAATCCAAGAACCAAAAAGAGGAGCCAATGCTATACTCACACTCACAAATGAGTAAAAACTTCAATCTTATTCAGAAGTGTCAAAACAAAGGAAACACATCCCTATTTATAGGGAAAAGTAGTACCTCCCCTCATTTATTACAAGTGGGCAGCTAGGTTTGCTTGGCCTAGTGTAATTTGGCCCAAGCCCAAGAAAAGGAGGCAACACTTTAACCCTATTTTCTCTATGTGCATAAATTAGCCCAAAAACAATAGGCCCAATTACAAAATTATTCCAAAACAAGAAAATAAAAGAAAAACCAAATTGAATGCATAATGCCCCCACATTGGACCCTTCATAAACTTGGATTATTTAGACCATCTTGAGTGCTTCTTTTACTAAATTTAACTTAATTGAGAGAAGGTTATTCACTTGTTTTAAAACTTCCTTGGCCTTCTTTACTTTTGACCTTGTCATGGGCCCACCAAGTCCTTGTAGTGCATCTTCAAGCTTTGCTCCCTTTGGACCTCCAATTGGGCCTCCTTGGTTTCCATCATGAAATGAACATTGCAAGAAA
The DNA here is from genome assembly GCA_004329165.1 of Spatholobus suberectus. Classification (NCBI taxonomy): domain Eukaryota; kingdom Viridiplantae; phylum Streptophyta; class Magnoliopsida; order Fabales; family Fabaceae; genus Spatholobus; species Spatholobus suberectus. The sequence goes on along the minus strand of CM014730.1, from coordinate 42,658,230 downwards.
TCAAAAAAGGAGACAAGCATTCAATAAAGAAAGCTTTCAAGAAAACTATGTTGAAATTAATAAAAGAGCAAGAATGCATCTTGATTGCTTTTTTCCTTTCTTGATTGCTTCGTTGAATGCGAGAAAGAAATCAAAAAAGCAATGAAGAAATCAAAAAGAATTAAAGCAAGTAAGCATTATGAAATTAATATTGCAATCAATAAAGCAAGAAGTCATGCAATCAATCAAGAAAGCTTTCAAGAATGCATGTTGAAAGACGAAGAAAAAAAAAATAAAGGTTGTAATCACGAAAGTATCTTGTTTTATTTCGTGATTGGTTTCTTGATTTCTTGCTTCCACTCTTGAAATCTTGATATCCTTATTCACTGGTTGTTTTCGTTATTACATTCAAGAAAAAAGAAGGCGTCATGAACGCTTTCTTGAAATATAAATTGCTATCAAGAAAGCAATTTCATTGCTTTATTCCTTAGAAGAAAGTAAGACAAAAAGCAATCAAGAAATAAGAAAAGAACAATTGAAGAAAGCATCTTGAAATGAACATTGCAAGAAATCAATAACGAAGTCAAGCATTCAATAAAGAAAGCTTTCAAGAAAACTGTGTTGAAATTAATAAAACATTAAGAAAGCATCTTGATTGCCTTTTTCCTTTCTTGATTGTGAGAAAGAAATCAAAAAACCAACGAAGAAATCAAGAAGGAATAAAGCAAGTGATGAAACCCTAAAGTGGATCTTATAATTCAGCAACAAAAGTATTTAGATCGAAACCAAAATTGAAGGAAAGAAGAAGCGGAAAAGATAAGAAATGGATGAGAACGACGCCACAATTCGAAGATTGATAAGTTGAGAAATATTTGCCACAAAAAATAGAATTCTTTGATAAGAATCAAAGGTTCTAAGCAAGAACCAAGAGGAACAACCCTCTCTCAATTAGCAAAAGCTAATCACATTCACAAATGATCAAAAGTTTCTTTACAAGATGTCCTATAGGCCTATTTATACTATCACTAACAAAAGACCCAATCAAACTAATAAAGGCCCAAACAAACTAAAAGGCTCAATACAAATCAAACTAAAACATAAGCTAGAAACTAAAATTAACTAAGGTCTACTTGGCACCTAATTAAGCAACACTTTAGGTGCATAAAAAGGTCTACAAAAAGCCCAACAAGGCCCAATACAAAAACATCTTAAATGATAATTAATATGATAGCTAAGCCCCTCAGAGACATCTATCATTCCCTCCTTTTTGGAAGAAATTCGTCCACAAATTTAGCTCATTTATTCCTACATGAAAAACAAATCAAATATTAGTTTTCAATGAATAAGAAAAATCCTACAATTATGGAGACTTGAATTCCTTGAAAGGGCAAATCTCTTATTATTTATGTGTTTATATATTCATCCTCCGAATCAAATACAAGCCTAAAGAAACCATCAATTATCAATAAAATAAAAGCCATCTAAAAAGAATTAAGAATATGCACTATCCATCTCTCATTAACTTGAGTGTATTATGCTTCATGTAATTTCCAAAGGAACTCCCATGCAACATAACACTCTCATCATGAATTCCTTCAATCAATGAATCATGCAAGAAAGATTTAGGCACACAAAATGTAACATCTTTAAACATATGTTCTCCATGTCTATAGAACTCATCATTCTCAATCTTTCCACAAACAATAACACATATGAAAAAAGTTTCATTATAACCATGCAATTTCAAATAATGTATATCAAGTAAATCACAAACATTATGCAAATTGAAACAATCTTGAATTAACACATCAAGAAAAACACAAGGTTTAGAAACACTTTGGATCCAATTTCTCTTGTCCCAAGTGTTGGCTTGTTCATCACATGCATCCACTTCATCTCCAAATTGTCGTGTCTATTGATCTTTTATGTACAATTCTTCCTTGAGCCTCAAAACAAAAGAATTAATATGGTTAGATGCACAATCAAATTTACAAGAAAAATTAAGTCCAACATCCAAGTTAGAGGAAAGAATAAGAGTTTTGCACTCCTCTTTTAAGGACTCCTCTTCATTTTCTTGCACAAGAGAAACATCACTTCCAAACAAGGAGTTAAAGTATAAATCTTTGCATTCTTCCTTAGGAAGCTTTTCTTCAAGTCCTTTCACAAGAGAATCTTCATTAACAAACAAAGAGTTAGAATAAAAATAAGAACAATCATATCTTTCTTTATCTTTTACTCTCTCATTTTCACATTCTTTTTTAATCATTTACTTTTCTCTCATCTCTTTTTCTTCTAACTCCTTTTCTTTTTCTCTCATTTCCTTTTCTCTTTTCTCTATTTTTTTTTATCTAATTTAATTCCTTTGCTACATTCCTATAATATGAATCACTCATGAAACTCATATCAATACCTAAGTATGGGTTTTCCTTTTCATTGTTTTCTCTCCCTTTACTCTTTTTGTTTTTCTTTTTCTTCTTTTCTCTCTTCCCCTCTTTTATCTCTCCTCCTTCCTAATCTCTCCATCCTCTCACTTATATCTTTATAACTTTTTTGTATTCTTTCAAATCCTTTATTATCCACCCTTCTCATGCTCTCTATTCCTTCTCCAAACTCATGATTTGCCATTCTAATTTGGTCCCCAAGTATCAACAATTCCGCCATTAGGTAATCTCCATTTGATGAAGTCATACCTACAAGAAAAGTTAGTTCACAAATAATAGAAATATGGACCTCATCACTCAACTAAGTGTATTCACTTAAGGTTCACTCGTGTTTGACTTTTTAGAGGCTTTTTCTATAATGTGCACACTTGCCTTTTTCCAATCTTGTTCCTCTTTAGCTCTTATAAAAAACCTCCAAGTTTAAATAAAGAAAGTATTTAATGTGAAATATGTCACGAATTTCAAGCTCAACTTAAAATGCCAAGAATAGAAATACTCTAGACAAAACCAAGGAAATTTATAGGACAAGCAATAAAAGCTAAAAGAAATAAAAGTTTACTCAAAAGAAAGCCAAGAAAGCCAAGCCAGACAAGAAGAAGACTCAAGGACAAAGATTTAACAAACAACTAAGGATAGATGAAGAACAAGTACATTCCTCCCACCAAATTAAGGACAAAAGTATATGAAAGAAAATTGCTTTTATTATGAGAGTTGGCTCACCAAAGAGAGCAGGTTTTCTTTTATAATTTGAGCAATTTTTTTTTTATAGTTTTTTTTTTTGCAATTTGGTTACCAAACTTTTATAATTATACTTGGGCCCTTAAATTTTTTTATTTTCACTTTTGCCCCTGTAAAATTGTCAATTGGTCCTTGAATATTTTCTTTTTTTGGACTTTCAATTTTTTTTATTTGCAAAACGCCCCAACTCCCCCAAACAATTTTTTTTAAATCTAACAAGTGTTTTACTACAAAAATCTCAAGAACACTATGAGTGTTCTTCCCCAATTTTAAAATTCAAAATCTCCAAAATCAACTTTAAACCTCCAATCAAGTAATTTTCACCAAAATTTAAGTATCTATATGTGAAACAACACAAATCAAGTATGGATTTAACACAAAAATACCAATTAACATAAATCTAGATGGACCAAATCTAGATCTAAAAGAACAAATGAAGAACACCAAAAACAAAACTGCAGAGTTTGACACAATTTAGATGAAGCAAGATGAGAATAAAACCAAATAAGCTAGATGCACAACAACTAAGGCAGAATGCAAGGAATTAAGCAATGAAAAAATCACAAATTTGCTGTATCGACGTGCACCCGCCCAGCGGGTTATGGAGACGGCTGGCGGACACGAACTGCACGACGCTCATCCGCCCGGCGGTTCTTGTAGAACGCCCAGCGACTCACGAATCCGAAATTGGAAAACAGTAAAAAAAATGGATCTAGATGCAATTCATATCTGCACCTCAAGATGAATGTGAATTTGATGCACTTCTACCACAAATTTGATGCTGAAATTAGCTCTAAATACCAAATGATGAACTCTCAAATTGGATCTAAAAATTCAGTACCATAGATTTTAAGAATGGAACCAAAATTGAAGGAAAGATAAAAAGCGAAATAGATGAGAAATGGTAAGAACGACGCCGCAATCCAACGATTGATAAATCGAGGAGGATTCGTCACAAAGAATAGAATTTTTTGATAAGAATCTAAAGGTTCAAAACAAAAATCAAGAGGAGCAATGCTCACTCAATTAGCACAAAACTAATCACATTCACAAATGATCAAAAGTTTCTTTATAAGATGTTCTATAGGCCTATTTATACTATCACTAACAAAAGGCCCAATCAAACTAATAAAGGTACAAACAAACTAAAAGGCCCAATAAAAATCAAACTAAAATATGAGTTAGAAACTAAAATTAACTAAGGTTCACTTGGCACCTAATTAAGCAACGCTTAGGTGCATAAAAAGGTCCACAAAAAGCCCAACAAGGCCCAATACAAAAACATCTTAAATGATAATTAATATGATAGCTAAGTCCCTCCGAGACCTCTATCAGCAAGCAAGCATCTTCAAATCAGTATTGCAATCATGAAAGCAAGAAATCAATTAAGAAGTCAAGCAATCAATTAAGAAAGCTTTCAAGAATGCATGTTGAAAGAAGAAAAAAAAAATAAAGGTTGCAATCAAGAAAGTATCTTGTTTTATATCCTGGTTGCTTTCTTCATTTCGTGATTGGTTTCTTGATTTCTTGTTTCCCCTCTTGAAATCTTGATTTTCTTATTCACTGGTTGTTTTCTTTATTACATTCAAGAAAACAAGAAGGCATCATGAGCGCTTTCTCGAAATCTAAATTGCTATCAAGAAAGCAATTTGATTGCAAGAAAGTAAGACAGAAAGCAATCAAGAAATAAGCAAAGAACAAATGAAGAAAGCATCTTGAAATGAACAGTGCAAGAAATCAATAAAGGTGACAAGCATTCAACAAAGAAAGCTTTCAAGAAAACCATGCTGAAATTAGAAAAAAAGATCAAGAAATCATCTTGATTGCTTTCCTCCTTTCTTGATTGCTTCGTTGATTGTGAGAAAGAAATAAAAAAACCAATCAAGAAATCAAGAAAGAATAGAGCCAGAAATCATCTTAAAATCAAGATTGCAATCGAGAAGCAAGAAGTTAATTAATCAATCAAGAAAGCTTTCAAGAACACATGTTGAAAGAAGAAAAAATAAATAAAGACTACTATCAAGAAAGTATATTGTTTTATTTCTTGGTTTCTTTCTTGATTTCGTGATTGGTTTCTTGATTTCTTGCACCCCCTCTTGAAATCTTGATATCCTTATTCGTTGGTTGTTTTCGTTATTGCATTCAAGAAAACAAGAATGTGTCATGAGCGCTTTCTTGAAATCTAAATTGCTATCAAGAAAGCAATTTGATTGCTTCATTGATTGCAAGAAAGTAAGATAGAAAGCAATCAAGAAATAAGGAAAGAACAGATGAAGAAAGCATCTTCAAATGAACATTGCAAAAATCAATAAACGAGACGAGTATTCAACAAACATAGCTTTCAAGAAAATCGTGTTAAAATTAGAAAAAAGGATCAAGAAATCATCTTGATTGCTTTCTTCCTTTCTTGATTGCTTCATTGATTGCAAGAAAGAAATCAAAAAACCAATCCAGAAATAAAAGAAAGAATAAAGCCAGAAAGCATCTTGAAATCAAGAAAGCAAGAAGTCAAGCAATCAATCAAGAAAGCTTTCAAGAATGCATGTTGAAAGAAGGAAAAAAAATAAAGGTTGCAATCAAGCAAGTATCTTGTTTTATTTCGTGGTTGGTTTCTTATTTTCTTGCTTCCCTTCTTGAAATCTTGATATCCTTATTCACTGGTTGTTTTCTTTATTGCATTCAAGAAAACAAGAAGGCGTCATGAGTGCTTTCTTGAAATCTAAATTGCTATCAAGAAAGTAATTTCATTGCTTCGTTGATTGCAAGAAAGTAAGACAGAAAGCAATCAAGAAATAAGGAAAGAACAAATGGAGAAAGCATCTTGAAATGAACATTGCAAGAAATCAAAAAGGAGACAAGCATTCAATAAAGAAAGCTTTAAGAAAACTATGTTGAAATTAACCAAAGATCAAGAACGCATCTTGATTGCGAGAAAGAAATCATAAAAGCAATGAAGAAATCAAAAAAGAATTAAAGCAAGCAAGCATCGTGAAATTAAGATTGCAATCAATAAAGCAAGGCATGCAATCAATCGACAAAGCTTTCAAGAATGCACGTTGAAAGAAGAAGAAAAAAATAAAGGCTACAATCACGAAAGTATCTTATTTTATTTCGTGGTTGCTTTCTTGACTAGTTTCTTGATTTCTTACTTCCCCACTTGAAATCTTGATATCCTTATTCATTGATTGTTTTCGTTATTGCATTCAAGAAAAAAGGTGTCATGAACGCTTTCTTCAATTTAAATTACTATCAAGAAAGCAATTTGATTGCAAGAAAGTAAGACATAAAGCAACCAAGAAATAAGCAAAGGGACAATTGAAGAAAGCATCTTGAAATGAACAGTGCAAGAAATCAATAAAGGTGACAAGCATTCAACAAAGAAAGCTTTCAAGAAAACCATGCTAAAATTAGAAAAAAAGATCAAGAAATCATCTTGATTGCTTTCCTCCTCCTTTCTTGATTGCTTTGTTGATTGTGAGAAAGAAATCAAAAAACTAATCAAGAAATCAAGAAAGAATAAAGCCAGAAAGCATCTTAAAATCAAGATTGCAATCGAGAAAGCAAGAAGTGAAGTAATCAATCAAGAAAGCTTTCAAGAACGCATGTTGAAAGAAGAAAAAATAAATAAAGACTGCTATCAAGAAAGTATCTTGTTTTATTTCCTAGTTGCTTTCTTGATTTCGTGATTGGTTTCTTTATTTCTTGCTTCCCTCTTGAAATCTTGATATCCTTATTCACTGGTTGTTTTCTCTATTGCATTCAAGAAAACAAGAAGGCGTCATGAGCGCTTTCTTGAAATCTATCAAGAAAGCAATTTGATTGCTCCATTGATTGCAAGAAAGTAAGATAGAAAGTATTCAAGAAATAAGGAATGGACATTGAAGAAAGCATCTTGAAATGAACATTGCAAGAAATCAATAAAGGAGACAAGCATTCAATAAAGAAAGCTTTTAAAAAAAACTGTGTTGAAATTCATAAAAGATCAAGAAAGCATTTTGATAGCTTTTTTTCCTTTCTTGATTGCATCGTGAATGCGACAAAGAAATCAAAAAAGCAATCAAGAAATCAAGAAAGAATAAAGCAAGAAAGCATCTTGAAATCAAGAAAGCAAGAAGTCAAGCATCAATCAAGAAAGCTTTCAAGAACGCATTGTTGAAAGAAGAGAAAAAAAAAATAAAGGGTGCAATCAAGAAAATATCTTGTTTTTTTATTTCTTGGTTGCTTTCTTGATTTCGGTGATTGGTTTCTTTATTCTTGCTTCCCCCTTTTGAAATCTTGATATCCTTATTCACTGGTTGTTTTTTCTTTTTTTGCATTCAAGAAATCAAGAAGGCGTCATGAACACTTTCTTGAAGTCTAAATTGCTATCAAGAAAGCAATTTGATTGCTTCATTGATTGCAAGAAAGTAAGACAGAAAGCCATCAAGAAATAAGGAAAGGACATTGAAGAAAGCATCTTGAAATGAACATTGCATGAAATCAATAAAGGAGACAAGCATTCAATAAAGAAAGCTTTCAAAAAAACTATGTTGAAATTAATAAAAGATCAACAAAGCATCTTCATAGCTTTTTTCCTTTCTTGATTGCATCGTTGAATGTGAGAAAGAAATAAAAAAACTAAGCAAGAAAGCAAGAAAGAATAAAAAGCAATTTGAAAATAAGATTGCAATCAAGAAAGCAACTAGTCAAGCAATCAATCAAGAAAGCTTTCAAGAACTCATGTTGAAAGAAGGAGAAAAAATAAAGGCTACGATCAAGAAAGTGTCTTGTTTATTTCCTGGTTGCTTTCTTGATTTCCTGATTGGTTTCTTAATTTCTTGCTTCCCCTCTTGAAATCTTGATATCCTTATTCACTGGTTGTTTCGTTATTGCATTCAAGAAAATAAGAAGACGTCATGAACGCTTTCTTAAAATCTAAATTGCTATCAAGAAAGCAATTTGATTGCTTCATTGATTGGAAGAAAGTAAGACAGAAAGCCATCAAGAAATAAGGAAAGGGACAATTGAAGAAAGCATCTTGAAATAAATAGTGCAAGAAATCAATAAAGGAGACAAGCATTCAACAAAGAAAGCTTTCAAGAAAATAGTATTGAAATTAGAAAAAAAAGATCAAGAAATCATCTTGATTGCTTTCTACCTTTCTTGATTGCTTTGTCGATTGCAAGAAAGAAATCAAAAAACCAATCAAGAAAGAATAAAGCAAGAAAGCATCCTGAAATCAATATTGCAATCAAGAAAGCAATAAATGAAGAATGATTTCAAGAACGCATGTTGAAAGAAGAAAAAAAAAAAGGCTGCAATCAAGAAAGTATCGTGTTTTATATCGTGGTTGCTTTCTTGACTGGTTTCTTGATTTCTTGGTTCCCCTCTTGAAATCTTGATACCCTTATTCAATGGTTGTTTTTGTTATTGCATTCAAGAAAACAAGAAGGCGTGATGAACGCTTTCTTGAAATCTAAATAGCTATCAAGAAAGCAATTTGATTGCTTCATTGATTGCAAGAAAGTAAGACAAAAAGCAATCAGAAATAAGGAAAGAACACATGAAGAAAGCATCTTGAAAGGAACATTGCAAAAAATCAATAAAGAAGTCAAGCATTCAATAAAAAAATCTTTCAAGAAAACTATGTTGAAATTAATAAAAGAACAAGAAAGCTTCTTGATTGCTTTTTTTCCTTTCCTGATTGTGAGAAGAAATCAAAAGACCATGAAGAAATCAAGAAAGAATAAAGTAAGCAAGCATCTTCAAATCAATATTGCATTCAAGAAAACAAGAAGGGGTCATTAACACTTTCTTGAAATCCAGATTGCAATCAAGAAAGCAATTTGATTGCTTCATTGATTGTAAGAAAGTAAGACAGAAAGCAATCAAGAAATAAGGAAAGAACAAATGAAGAAACAATCTTGAAATGAACAGTACAAGAAATCAATAAACAAGTCAATCATTCAACAAAGAAAGCTTTCAAGAAAATCGTGTTGAAATTAGAAAAAAAATTCAAGAAATCATCTTGATTGCTTTCTTCCTTTCTTGATTGCTTCATTGATTGCGAGAAGAAATCAAAAAACCAATCAAGAAATCAAGAAAGAATAAAGCCAAAAGCATCTTAAAATCAAGATTGCAATCAAGAAAGCAAGAAGTCAAGCATCAAAATAGAAAGCTTTCAAGAACGCATGTTGAAAGAAGAAAAAAAAATAAAGGCTGCAATCAAGAAAGTATCTTGTTTTATTTCTCGTTGCTTTCTTGATTTCGTGATTGGTTTCTTGGTTTCTTGCTTCCCCTCTTAAAATCTTATTATCCTTATTCACTGGTTTTTTTTTTCTTATTGCATTCAAGAAAAACAAGAGGCATCATGAGTGCTTTCTTGAAATCTAAATTGCTATCAAGAAAGCAATTTGATTGCTTCATCGATTGTAAGAAAGTAAGACAGAAAGCAATCAAGTAATAAGGGAAGAACAAATGAAGAAAGCATCTTGAAATGAACAATGCAGTTTTTGCCATGTATGTTTGATCGTTATTATTGAAGATGACGGAAATGCCATGACGTTGAGGACGAGTCAGAGGACACCTTACGGACGAGGATCTGTTGACATAGTTTATCGTATTTCTCTTTTGTATTAAGGTTAGGGTAGATTGATACTGCTCTATATAAGATCTTTTGTATGTATATATTGGGTTAGGTAGTATTTATCTTTCGGTGTATTTTTTTTCTTTTCTACATTTAGTTGTTTTCTTTATGACTAATATGTATTACAAACTTATGATATATATACAGACTTTATCTTCTATATCTTACTATCATTTCCAAATTTTGTTAAATTTAGAATTCTTCTTATAAAAAATCTAAAAAATCTTACTCGAAATTTCATCAACTCAAACTTAATAATTAATTAAGTACTTAAATAAGTATAGGTTATGTTCAATGTGAACAAGTGTCACATTATGTGCAGTTCTATTGGGCTCCCAAGATAGAAGAGGATGAAGAAGATGAAGTTATAGGCTAAAAAGTTTGACAAAAGAAATGGGTGTTAGAGCATATAAAGTGGTGGTGGCAGCTCTAACAAAAATTGTCTAGGAGTACATTACAAATGAGAACTGACAAACTGTAGTTTCTCTCTTCAAATTTCCTTTAACCATTGTTAAGGTGATTATTCCCTCACAAAAAGCTCATA
>CM014730.1:42593095-42647803 GCA_004329165.1 Spatholobus suberectus | reverse complement strand
GCAACGGCTTGCGGTGGGGTACGGTTTGTCGGGTTTGACTTTTGGGGTTGTGGTTGAGCGGGATGGTCTCTGGTGATGGTCTATTGTGGAGCTGTGCATTATGTGTTATATAAGTGGTTGCATTTTGTGTTTGCTTGTTTTATTCTATTTTTACTTGCTTTGCTGATTACTTGATTAGCCTTGATGGATAAGAGCTACTATGCTTTGTTTGTTTTAAACATGCATGGAAGCAATTGACAAATGAAGTTGTGTAACTTACTCTAAGTAAAAATGGGATTAAACAACCTCATAAAAAATATTGGTGAATTTTTTATATTTTAATAATTGGTACAACATAGAAAATTTTGTCAATCATATTTGACAAGGTTGTTTAACTCCATTTTTACTTAGAAGTAATAGATAACTCCTTGATAAATTGATCACTTGGAGATAGAAAAGTAAATGACGTCAAAAGATCACCAAGTTACAGGAATCACGTTATACATGTATGCTTGCTCAAGGAAACATATTTTAACGAGACAAGAGGATATCCATCATTAGAAAATGAAATGTCCACATGCTTGCAAATTATCAAATAAAAAGATTCACCCCTTGAAAACTTAATGAATGACAATAGCAGCTTAAAGTAGGATTCTTTCGATCTTGCTTGTCTTGTTCCTGGTCTGTGTTATTTTCTGAGTTCCTTTTCTTATTCTTTTGAATTTCTCTTCTCTTCTGATTTTCCGGTGCCTCCTATCCCAAAGAAGAGAAGAAAATCCCTCTTTAGTTTCTCAATGTTATCTTGTGGTATTTATAAGGGTTTTGGATTCATGATAAGGTATACAGCAGAAAATAAGGAAAAGCAACCATCCAACACGGGATCGATCGTATCATATCACACATTAATATTTGGTACATGATCCATGGTCCGTGGTCCTTGCAATTAGGAGCTGCATAGAACTCAATTGCATTTAACCTTATTACCACAAGCATAGATACTTATATATTATTAATTACAACATGCATGCATGGATAAAACACAACAGAATACAACGGCATACGCATGGCATTTATTGTAATAAGTTCTTTAACTAGCTAGTAATGTCTAAGTTGATCGGATTCGACCAAAAGGCACTCCAATAGTTTCAATAATGGTCTTCCTTTCTTCTCCTTAGATTTCCTTTTCAGACGCAGCTTCTTCTCTTCATACAAAATATCAGCCAACCTTCACACACACACCCACACACAAAATAAAATAAAAATTAAAAAAAAAAACAGTCCTATTAAAATTAGCATTACATGATAAATGATCTGTAAAATATATAGTGTAGTCTTAATTTCATTTTCCAAAACAAAATGTAATGATCACTAACTTGAAAATTCATTCAAGATAAGACTTCCATCAATCATATTTTAAATTTAAGAAATTATATTTATACAACAAACATATACAACTATTTATGTAAATAAGAGAGATATAGAAGAGAAAAAAAAAAGGAGAGAAAAAAGAAGATTATATACATTATCGTATAATTTTGTTACATAAATATATTATATGTTAAATTTAGGTTACTTTAAATAAGAGCTGTATTCTATTATTTTTATTTATTTAGATTTTTTTCTCCTCTAATTCATATTTTAAGAGTATGGATCCATGAGATTTTCCTAGATTGATACTTGAAGAAGTATAAATCCTAGAGATCAATATTAAAACCAAAATGAAAAAAAGAGAGGCTAAATTAATCTGAAAGTTCCTATAATTTTATAGAGTTTTTAATTAAGTCCTTACAGTTAAAAACACTTTACAAAAGCCATTATAGTTTAAAAAGTTTGTAATTAAATCCCTAATGAAAAAGGAATTAATAAAGGGTGGAGGTGAAAACGGAACCCCAACCTTTGAAGTGCACCAATACCACTAAAACCACAAGATTAATGACTTTATTTGGTATACAAGTGAAATTTATATTATATATAACTTAAATGGGAGACCAAAATAGCACATTATTTATTACTACTAAATTAAATATAACATCATTTAAACTAATATATTAAAATTAATATTAATAAATATAAATTAATAATATATATTTGTCAGCATGAATGAAATTTGAATCCCCACACTCAGAGTTCACTAAATATATAAATTAGTATATATTAATAAACTTCTAGCAAAATTTAAATATATTAGATATGATATAAATATATTAAAAAGACGTTAATTGAAATATAAGATATAAATATACTTTTTTAGGAAATATATTTAAAAATTATTTCTTCGATAATAATATCTTGTTTCGATCATTAAAATATGCAGAGAAAAAATAAAAATTTAAAATGCAATAATAAAATTTTATAAAAAAGAAAATTATTTAAAATAGAGTAATTAAGTTATAATTAAGATTTACAATATTAAAAAGTATAAATTATTGTCTGTTTTGCTTTATAATATTATATTGTTTTTTTTAGTGGTACCTATATGTGTAATTTTAGTCCTTAATATATTATTAATTTATATATGAATAAAACAATGTTATTAATTTATATTTATTAATATTAATTTAATATTATTAGTATTTACTAATTTTAATATTGTTACTATATATTTGGTATATATTTATTTATTATTTTTAATATTATTAATATCCCATAAATATATACTAATTTATTTTATTATTATTTTTAATTTTATTTTAGTTTATATAATATTATATTTTTTTTTGTATATATATTACAATTTTAGTCTTCCGTTTAAGTTATATATATATAGTTTTTTATGTCTATATTAAATAAAGTCATTAGTTTAGTAGTTTTAATGGTTGGTGGACTTCAAAATTGGGGTTTTGATTCCCACTTTCAACACCTTTATTAATTCTTTTTTTTTTTTGCTTATCACCTACATTCGGACTTGATTAGTTAAATATATATTAATAGAGTTATAACACCGTTAGCGTGTAAGGATTTAATTACAAACTTTTAAATTATAAAAACTTTTTAAAGTGGTTTTAACTATAAGTCTTAATTAAAAACTCTATAAAACTATATGATCCTATAGATTAATTTAACCTAAAAAATATATGAACCGACAGGTACATATCCATACGTATTGTTCTTTGCTGTCTAATTAATCTGTAAGTAGTTTTATGACATAATCTATTGAGTATTAATATAGAAAACAAATTAAATTTCAATATATAAAAGCAGATCTAATTATGATTTATGTATGAAATGTCTATTATCCTGTGATAAAATGGGAAAATGCTCATCCTATAGAAAGGAAAAAAAAATGTTAAACAGTGAGTAACGTGAAGCCATTACAACAATGAATAATTTATAGAATGTGATATAACCCAAATTTCAGCGAATTAATTTAGGGAAATTATTATTTTGAGCATCAAAACATAAATTTTAATTTGCCTTTTAAAGTATGGAATACTTTCTTATAGTTTAACTTCTTTCCAAATATTACAAAAAGAAAAAAATCTTACATCCTGAGCCTAAAATATTTATATGCAAGCCATCTTAAAATTAATAATTGAGATATCTTGCAGTTAAATTAATTTTACAGAGCTTGAGTGTACACACCTGTCAAGAGCGTCAGCATTTGTACCCTCGTCGGTTTCTTCTAGATCAAAAGTATTCACATTTATCCTCAAAACATTTTCTTGCAACAGTTTTTTTCCTGCCTCTTCAAGATTGTCCAAGTTTTCTTTCGTAACATTAATACCGTTATCCAGGTATGGATCCAAGCTATATTCCTGCCATTAACGGATTCATTAATTGTTCTAAGGGTTAAATATGTTTTTGATCTTCCAAAAAATATGATAGAATTAATTTTAGTCTCTAGAATTTTTTTCTTGAATAAAGTTTCTCAAATATTAAAAATATCATAATTAGATTTTTGTATTAAACTCTATTTAACTTTTTTGTTAAATAACGATCACATCATCTTCCAAATAAAGTCTTTTATTACTTAAAGCGCACAGTGATAATGTTTAATAAAAAATTGTATAATTATTTTTGTTTTAGGTTTAAAAAATATGTGATTTAGAATTAAACATATAATAATTTTATTTAAAATGTATGTTACTAATTTAACTTGGACATAATAATTGACATGGACGGTCAATCAGCAAATTAATAATAATTATGATGTTGATATAACCATCATTTAACAGAAAAATTAGATAAAATTTACCAGAGATTTAATTAAGATATTTTTAATATTTGAGGACTTTATTTAAGAAATTTTTTTCTAGAGATTAAAATCAATTTGTCATATTTTTCGAAGATATAAAACATATTTAACCCTATTCTAAAATAATAAATTAAACCAAAACATTGGATCCTACGTAAGGAAAATTATTCAAGAATAATAATCAAGATTGGCTATAATTACCTTCTTCACAATTAATAGCTACATCTAACAAACAAGAAAACCATTATTAAAATATGAAAGCAGCTTCACAATCTTCAAGCACCATACCTGAATTCGGAGGTAGTTTTTCACGGGTTGGTGGAGACCTGAGAATCCTGTGGCAAGGTATATTCAGTCATGTTTGAAGAAGCATGAGAAAGAAGTTCCTCTGCAAAGTTTTTCCATTGGCTCTCATTCCAAGTAAAAGCGTCGTTAATATCAAATTCAAGTTTTGTTACACAGTCCCTAAAGACAGTAGCAGGATTTTGGTATACTTGTTGTGTTGTATCACTTCACTGATTGCAGCTTGCGTCTGATAAAATTAAACTTGATCTCGTTAATGTCCATAGATCGTATATCCATGCATGATAATTAATTTTTAATGCTTTATTGTAAGAAAAAGACAATTAATAATATCTCGAAAGCTTAAATATATTTTAAGTACCTGCAAATATGACTCTGTTTAGTTTTTGTTTTTACAAAAAAAAATTGTTAATTTTAAATTTCTGACATTTTCTTAGTGTTCTTTTTACAAAAAATTTTACAAGAACTAAAATTAGATAGAACTATATTTGTAGGAACTTAAAAAACATATTTAAACCTACCTACAACAACCTTTCATCATAAAATAAAAATCATTTTGAGAATTAATCATCTATAGAGTAATATTATATTTTGTTATTAATCCTCTTAATTCTTTGTAAATAAATATTAAATTGAAATATGAATGTATTTAATGTTTTAAAAACATTAAATGTATTTAATTATTTTTTTATTTAGTAGAAGAATTTATTTAGTAAATATTATCGAAGGAATTAGAATTAATTGCTAACTAAAGCGAGAAAATGTCTTTCTTGTTGAATTTTGACATGATTTATATCATATTCAAATCTTCTGTCTATCTATATGTAATATTATGTATTGAAAAGAATATTGTATTAGTAACATTCCTCTAATAAATAATTAATAGGTAGTGCCTATTTAATATGTATTAAGAGAGATATATGAACATAAAATTTTAATACCACCTGTCACGGAGCGGAAAACGGCAAAGAGAAAATAAAAGAAATTTAATAGAGTTGCCACCAAATTTTATTGAACTGAAAATTTTCGAAAACTATTTTATTAAGCAAAATGGAAGAAAGAAAGGTCTATGAAAGTAGGTTATGCTTAGGAGTTGTTTATGCACAGGAAAGTACAAAAACTAAACCTTACTACACCACCTAATACATTTGGTTACCTCATAATTAATTGTGCAAGTTATTGATAAAGTTTAAAATGTGTTTTACGCACTTTTTATTAACAATGTAAATATGAAAACGAAGATTTTTTTATTGTTATATATTTTTAAATTAAAAAAACTATAAAAGGTTTATATTTATTTTTATCTAAAAGAAAATTTTTGAAAATTTGTTTGGTATCAACAAGGATAACCTCTGTTTTTATGTATTTTCCGATGCAATAAAGAATTTAAAATCATATATTTTTATTATATTTTAGTGGGTTAGGTCAGGTCATCGAGTTGGGTCGGGTTCATTTTCATTGACCCAATTAAGATTGGGTTGGGTACCGGGTTGATTTATTGTTAATTCGACCTGACCCGACCTATTATTTTATTAATAAAAAAGTTAAAATATTATAATATTTACATATATTATATTTTTCTTGAATGTTAAATTTATGTGATTAGACTTGTATTTTAAATTGAACATGCATTGAACTAATTAAGTATTACATTTTTTTTGAATTTTTAAAATATAAAAATTATATTAATTTTTTTATTGTCAAACCCAATGACCCGACCCGATCCAACTCGATTAAGATCGGGTCGGGTTGCTTCAAAAAAAAGATGCAAACCCAACCCAACTATTTTTAATTGAGTTGGATCTTACACATGACTAAACCCAACCCAATCTCTAGATAAAGAATAAATAAAAAATAATCCTAAAATTGGCGTTCACACCGCCCTATCATTTTTGATTCATTCGTACCCCCGTATCATTTATATAACAATAGGTTTTCACTTGAAAATGGACTTCATTAATAGTATCTATCCTATAATAAATTTACCGGATTACTAGCAGCCACAGCACCATCAATCGTAATGAAATCAACACCATCATTCTGAAAATAGTGGGGTGGTAGAAGCGTGGGTGCAGCTGAAGTCGCTATGCATATATCCGACATCTTGGCATTTAAGTAGGGAACTGTGTTTAGCTGCATGACCAAAGTTGAAAAACAATATTTAGTAATTGTAGCCAATATATAGAAGTTCTATGTAAGTGTGACTGTGTTTGAAAATATACGTATGCTAACCTTAAGTTTGAGAATATAACTGGCTTTTGTTTCAACAGGTCGAAAGTTGGGATTACAACATTTGTCAAGGTTTCATTTAGTCGTGTTTCTTTCAATAGATCACGAGTTATGTTATGTAAGCACTCCCCATCAAATTTGCTCCATATTCCAGGTCTGCACGTTGTTTCATCATGACAATACAAATATTTTAACGAGGAATAAAAGCAAGATATATTCAATATGCACGTATGTGGAATCCAACCGTTTCAATTAAAATTGTCTCAACTATTATTAGCATAGATATGTTCTTGAGTAGACAATATTATGCACCGAGAGTGTAAAAGATTTTTATATTGTTGCATATAGTAAATTTATTAACTTTTATAATAACTATTTTAAAAATCATATCAACAATAATTTCTTATTAATTGATAGTATAAAATTTTTTTATGCTAAAATTAAACTCTTCGTTCTTATTCATGTTCTCAGCATATATAGATATATAACCTAGATTCATTGAATATACAAGGGCCATATTCCTTGTAGAACTGTACGATTTCCGCAGGAGTAAATCCAGGACGATCAGGGTCATCTGGGCTTGGGCTAGCTAACATAGCTGCTATAAGTCCACCAGTGCTAGTCCCTGCTATCACGTCAAAATAATGTGCTAGAGTTGCAGTTGGGTCCTTAGCCTGTGACTCAACCAAATTGAAAGGTTAGAATTCATGTACTGTTTTGTCTTCTAGGAATATAGTTCATAGCAAAGACAATATTATTAAAGAGCAATCAAAGTATTGAAGATGAACTTTTTTATTAATGGACTGATCGTAACAAATGAATTTTCATTTAACGATATATACTTGTATATATTTTATCCACAAAACACTAATGAATTCCGTGGGAGATTCCCATGATCCAATCGAAACATTAAAGAAATGAGCCATTGAATACTTTGCTTGGGAGTTTGTGACGTGTTTAGGGAAATAAAAGTGCGCACAATTTTTTTTCTTTCCATGTTAATTTTTTTTTTCTAAACAAATTAATTGAAGAAATAGAGTATAATAACTTTCGTAGAAGGAATTAACCTGTTCACCTACCATCTTTTCCATCCTTCCAATTGAATGATGTCAACTTTCAAATAAAAAAACATTTCCTCTTTTTAATGGTTATAATATTTATATAATATTGTGTTGTTATTATTTAATTGAAAAAAAAATTAAGGAAGCAGACATAAAAAGAAGACTACAATAATAATATTATACAATAGTGTATGTGGTGCAGTTGCATGTGTGTGTGCTTGCACATGCACATGGGTGTAGATATAATGCTCAACCTTAAGAGCCGTATCTAAGTGATCAAGAACTCTTGCTGGGATAATTCCCTTGATACCACCACCATCAATGCTAAGAATGCTTATAGTGTCTCCAGAGTCTGGTGGAGGTAGTTTCTGGGTACTGAACCCAACAGTCAGTTGACCAGCAAACACGAAAACAAACAAAAGGAAATGAGCCATTAATTGGACTAAATGCTTCAGAAGATAGTATAGAAGTTGAGAGAATGAACACCTTGTGTATTATGTGCACAAATGTAAAGGGTATTTATAGACATTTTTCGACGATATACATGCAAATGCCAAGATTAAACAATTGATGGCCACAGATAATTTTATGATAATTCATTGCTTACATAATGTGGAGTGTTTACATATTTTAAACGGTTCCATTAGGAAAGGTTAATTATAAAAAACATCAAGTTCATCTTCTTGTATCTTAGTCGAAGAATGTGTAAAACATGTGTTCTCTCCATTTTAAAACATAAATTGCTTTTTGGAAGACAAAAAAATCTCAATCCTTGTAAAAAAAGCATTCACACTATGTTTGGATTGGCTGATTTGGGAGGGAGAGAAATGGGAGGTGTTGCCGTGTTGGTGTACAAGTGTGAGTAATGTAACTAAGAAGTCCCCACATTGGATAGGGATGGGTATGTTGAGTAGTAACATAAAAATGACAAAGACTCATAGACCTGATGCCTTAAGATTTTGGATTAGAAGTGGTATCAAGTTCACTTGTGTGGTTGACTTGTAGCCCATTGGCAAATATCTCCCCAGTGTTTTATCCCCCTCCTATTTCCCAACAGGAGGGATTGAAGTGAAAAATATTATGTGATTTTCACCTATTTGGTCAAAAGAGAAATGGAAAGAAGTTGCCAAATTCTTTGGACCTCACCATTTAAGAAGTCCTTTCCTATTTGTCTTGAAATAGAGATGATTTTTGGTGCCTCTTTCTCTCTTTTTTAATTTTTTTTTATAATATAAAGCTTTTAAAAAAATAAATAATTTTGTTAAGAAGAAAATAACAGAATAAAATATTACAGTTTTTTAAATAGTGTGTGTGTGTACATATATATGTATAATTATATAGATGATGGTGGAAATTTGCTGAGAAATCGACATTGCTTCAATTCTCAATAAATAACTTTTCACAAAGATTCTAACCAACAACAAAAAATTTAAACGGGACTTAGAATCTAAAATTTAGCATGGATTCTATTAGAACTAGCAGCTTAACTTTTAACTTGAGAATATTTCAATTAGTATTTTATTATTTCGATTTATTCAAGACATCAAATGATAATTCCACATAAGACTCGAATCTATCGTACTCTTATTATGAATTGGATATTGGTGTCAAACTCACTTGTAATATGTATAAACGCATGATTCGAGACATTCATAAGATAAAAAGAAAAGGTTATAGACATTGAAATTAAATTGCGAAAGGGTCATCGAAAGAAGAAAGGGTCATAGACAGTAGCATTCATGACAATAAACATAATGCACTAAAATAAAGGATGGGTGAAAACATACATGTTCTCTTTGGAATTAGTAGCCATTGATGCGGCATATGTGGTATACAGAATATGTGTAGATGTCAGAACAAAAAAAAAAGAGATGGCTACACGATTATTTATTTATAGACAAACTATCTAACAGTAAAACCCTTATGACATGACATGTGTATAATACACAAATAAATTTAAATGAGACGTTGCCACATGTCTAAAACTATTTCTTATTAGTAACTACTTGTAACTTCAACATGACCTTCCTTTTGCGCTATGCTGATCTGAATAAGTTCTTTTCCTCAAACATGACTTGAATGTTTCCTCAAACATGACTTAAGCGTTTCCTCGAATTCATTGAGGTCCTCTTGAATTGTATCCTTTCGAGCATTATTAATTCATTTTGTACAAACCATAATATTTTCAAATAGGTTATTTTGATGAAATTGAACATTGTACTTGTCAAAAATTGTAGTGGTTTGAAAGCCAAACTTTACCTCCATCTTTGCATATTATTTCTAATAATTGCATTTGATTAAAATTGCAATGACCCCAACAATGGGATTTGCTAATGTACACACATGTTTTTTAATTGGAATACGTTAGTAAGTTATAATTACAATATATCTTAAAATACACCTAGGGTGTAACTTGCTAACGTACTCTAACTAAAAAATAAGTACGTGTACATTAGCAAATGTTTGTGAGGGTTTGCTAACGTACATAGACTTATTTTAGAGTATGTTAACAAACTACAACTATAATGTTTCTTGAAATACACCTACGTGTAGCTTGCTAATGTACTTCAACCAAAAAATAAGTATATGTACGTTAACAAATCCATATATATGCACACACGCTTATCTAAACAAACAAAAAGAAATTCATCTAGTTCTTAAAGTTCTTCCTATTTCTATCCATCCAAATGACACTTTTTTACCCTATTTTTATCCTTCCTTTTTTTTCTATTTTTTTTCTCTCTATTTTACTTCTAATCCAAACAAAGCATTAACAATTGATATTTTTAGATGAAGAGAATATAAGGATAATGTTCTCACAAAATTCAGCTTTACCATCTTGCAGGTTTTTCTCCCTCCACCTTAGTTCTAATCCATCCCAAGATAGCACCATCATCAGTTCAATATTAATTTTTCAAAATCTAATACTTTGCATTAAAAATTATATTGTTCCTATTGACTATGTTTTTATTTACTTGATTAAAAGCTAAACAATAGAGAGGAAGTGTTGTCTTATATATTTTTCAACTGTATGAGATAAATTAATTACGCAATTCATACAAATTAATGTTACAAATAATCGGAAATGGATACGGCAAATGGGGTACGTGCGGTCATAAACATTCTCATAAGCACAAGTTTGAGTTTTCGTCTATGAGCCCTGCGGAGTACGGTCAGATAGGGAGCTATTTTAAGGGGTTGTATTGGTTCTAGAGTTTATTATTCAGAGCGATTATTATTTGGTTGAGGTTTTATTCCGTGTAAACTTTCAGTAAGATCAGTTGCAATGGAATCTTAAGCATTGGTAGAAGCATTGAAATATGCTGCAGCTACAAGGGATGAAGGAAAATAAATCGTTGTGTAAGGTGATTGTAAAGGATATTGAAGAGATGAATGGTGATTGATTAGTTTTTCATGCTAATCAGGATGCTACTGCAAGCTACTATTAGATTAAGAGGATTATTAAACAACACTCTCTCAAACACTCTTTTTCTAACACTTTCTTAACAGTTAGTTAAAATTTATTGAAAATCACAAATTTTGGTAGATCTTACTTCTAAATATATTTGGTAAAAGTAGCTGAAAAGCTAGTTGAAAATTGAAAAATTAACTTAAATCTAAAAGTTAGCTGGTAGCTGGAAATTAAAGGCTATTAAGGTAACTTATTGAATGATAAGTGTTTGGTAAAATTATCTATTAGAGTAGCTGATAATTACAAAATGAAAAAAATGGATATGACTATATGATATTTTTATATAAATTTTAATTTTATTTTATTGATAAAATATATTTTGGGATAATTATAATTTTAGTTTTTCAATTAATTTTAAACTATTGTAATTTTTTATTTGTAGATCAATTATTTTAATTTTATTTTTTAGTTTCAATTATTATTATTTTTTCATATTATGCATTATACTATTAATCTTGTATTATATCTTAAAATATTCTCAACCACGTTTAAAATAAAATAAATTAACATACACTTATGTAAAAGTCATATTTTCATTATGTTGATTAGTGTAATAGTTAAAATATCTTGAAGTATAATGCTAAAATAATATAATAAATAATTTAAATGGTATACTGGTTAAATTAAATAAGGTAAAAAGAATAGAAACAAAAAAAAAACAAATAATAACACTCTATCTTTTGTTAAAAAAAAGGTAATAAGGGAATTTAATAAATATTTTAAGTGTGAAAAGGAAATAAAATATAAAGAGCTACAAGCTACCGTTTTAAAAAATGCTACTTGAAGCAGTATCTTAAAAAGCGCTACAAACTACTAAAAAAATACTTGTTTACCAAACATTATTAATAAGTTCAAACAAATTTTCAATAGGTAAAAAAAGTTAGAAGCTAACTTAAAATACATGTCAAACATAGTCCTAAACCCAGCAATCATTCCTCTACTTATATATATATAAAATTTAAAAGAGCTATAGATAATTAAATATTTTGTTTTTTGTAGAGTTAAAATTTAGGGAGAGAGGATGATACTCCAGCCCAAGACAAGAAAGCCTCCGAGCTTAAAAAAATACTTACAAAAGTAATTACACTTATTTCATCCCAAGGAGACAAGTAAAGACTCAAACATGTAATTTGTGAGATGCGAGACCCTGTTTTGCTCCACTCAACCAATCCCCTAGATTTATTAAATATTTAAGTATACATGAATTTTTAATTATATTTAATTAAATATTTATTATATTGTATAATCATTTTCCCTGTTTTTCTACTCTTTTAATTTTTTGAATTGTCTGGATGAATATAACCGATCGATTCACTAATCAACAAATTCTTGGTCCGATACAATTTTTCATCATATCAGAACGAATGTTTTACGCATGGAATATTAATCAAAACATGGACGGCAGTTAACTAAACTGACATTACATGTGCTAATGCTATTTATTAACAACTCGAACCACAAGGGATAAATTGAAAAAAAAAATACTAATATAAATTATCGATAAGGTTGACATATATAACTGAGTTGTCGTCTACACAGAGAGCTCTAAAAGTTGAAAAATTCGGCATGTATGTTACGATGTGATTAACTTTCCTAATAAAGCTAAGGGCCAATGGTGTTTTTAGCTGATGAAATTTTTTTAGATTTGATTTTTGTTTTCGATTTTTAAAAGTAATTAATAGTTTCTGTTTCTATATTTTTTTTTGAAATATCTAAATTTTAGGTTTTGCTTAAATAATTTTTCTATAAATATTTATAGGAGAAGAATAAAATAAGAAGGTAGAATGAACTGAACTTCTCTCATAAATTAAAATTAACTTATGCATGTAAGCTTTTGGAAAAGTTAGATAAAAGAGTTTATATAGAAGTTAAGTACATAAGTTAATTTTAAGTTAGGAAAGAAATTCAAATGAGTTTAATTTTTTATTTTCTTCTTCTCTAAATTCTTTTTCTCCTTAAAAACCAATATTTTAAAAGTCAAAAATAAAAACCAAAATTTAAAACAAGATTCTTTATATGTATAAATTAGAATAATTATCTTGAATAAGAGCATTTTTAGGAGATATTATCTAACGAGAGTGTTTTGACAAGTTTTTTCTTTTCAACAATAGTGGTTTTAAATTTTTTTTAATTCCATATCTCCTTCAATATATCTTTTTTATATTTATTTTTAAATTAAATTTTAATATTTTTAAAAAAAATGTTAATAGTAAAAATGACTTTATATCACAATATAAATATTGGAGTTTGCTAACGTATACCTACTTATTTTTTAGTTGGAGTACGTTAGCAAGCTATACCATTAGTGTATTTTAAGATAATTCTTAGTTATAACTTGCTAATGTATTTCAACTAAAAAATAAGTTGGTGTAAGTTAGCAAACCTCACAAGCATTTGCTAACGTACATACACTTATTTTTTAGTTGTAGTATGTTAGCAAACTATACCATTAATATATTTTAAGATAATCTTTAGCTATAACTTATTATCATATTCCAACTAAAAATCAAGTAGGTGTATGTTAAAAAATCCCTAAATTATTTATCATAAATTTAAAATATAATTTATATATTTAAAAATATTTATTTATTATGAATTTTAATTATAATATAATTATATATTTAAAAGTATTTATTTATTATAAAATTTAATTATATAACATAAACCTTTATCTTATGTATTACACAAACTACAATCCTGCTTAACCCTAAATCTAAAATTGGCATTGAGTGAGACTTACACTACCTGACACCACTTAAATTAGCACCCTACCTGTCTCCACATACTCCATAAGGGTTAAGCACAAAACGTCGTACCTAATCCCATAGAAATTAATTAAAATCAACTAATAAATTTACGTGAATAACATAATCTCATTCATCTCATACATGCACAACCCTACCTACCTCCACTTACTCCATAAGGATTAAGCACAAAACCCAGTACCTAAGCCCATAGAAAATATTTAAAATCAACTAATAAATATTTAAAATCAACATAATCTCATTCATCTCATACAGGCACAAAACCTAATACCTAACGCCCCCCTCCTCAAGGAAATTTTTTAAATCAATTACGTGAATAACATAATCAATTCATCATCTCATACAATTTATATAACTGCTCTAAGTGCTCTTCTTCTAAGATTGTCAGATGATATTTTTTTAGAGATTTTATTCTTTTTAAGTTGTTATTATTATTATATTCTTATTTTATTTTAAATATAAACTTAAAAATAGTTGTCTTTTGAAAGACTAAAGATATATTTAATATTTTTATTAATTTTTTATACCTGTTATTCATCTTCATACTTTTAATTTCAGATATTTTATTCCATAATTTATATATAAAAAGATGAAACACGACTCCTATGTCACTCAAATTAGATTGAAATGCAGTGTGGAGATCCTTTACAGTAAAATGGTGCAGTATTTGATAAAGTAACAAGATCATTAGCCTATACAATAAATTATAGAACCTACAACACGTGTTCTATTCTTTTATACACACATATTATTTCTATTTTATTTAAGTAAAACAATTCTAAATTCATCTCGTTTATTATATTATAAATTTAAATTTTATTTTAAGAATGCAATAAATTATTTATATTTTCTCTTTTTTGTGACTATAGATAATTATATTATTCTTATTTTATAACATGTATTTTATTAAATTTTATAGCAAATCATTTTTTTCTATACTTAGTTATCTAATTATAAAAGATATGTAACCTTTTTAATTATTTTAATTAATATTTAAATTTATTCAATTAACGTTAACTATAATAAAATATTTATAAATCATTATCAAAATAATAAAATATAAAGAGAAAAAATAATGTAGTATAAATTATTATAAACAATTTTTATATAAATAATATAACTCATAATTAACTGAAAGAATTCTTTAGTAAAAACATAAAATTAGCTAAAAAAACTGGGTTGAATTTGGCAATAGACTTTTGCTTAATCGTAAATACTATATCTATTTTTTAAGTTTCAGTTAAAGTTATAGTAAATTAATTAAGAAATTAAATTAATATTTTCAACTTCATTAAATTTATTATATAGTTTTTTTATTAAACTATAACTGATTAATTTCTTTTTTGTTTATCTCTCGTTAATTAAATTTATAATAAATTATAAAATAGTTAAAAATTAATAAAAATAAAGAAATAATTAACAAAATAATAATTATTTTCTCAAACTTTTAAAATGATAAAAGAAAATATTTTTTTTAAGTTCATGGCATGACGCTTAAAATATAAGGGAAATAATAATATGAATATATTCTAATAATGATTGATAAATATTTTATTATAATTAACGTAATTGAATAAATTTAAATATTAATTAAAATAATTAAAATTTTAAATAAGTTTTATGATTAGATAACTAATTATAGAAAAAATTGTTTGATATAAAAGTTTATAAAATAAGAATTATATGACTATGTACAGTTACAAGAAAGAGAAAATATAAATAATTTATTGCATTCTTAAAATAAAATTTAAATTTATAATACAAGAATTGAGATGAATTTAAAGTTATTTTACTTAAATGAAATAGAAATAATATGGGTGTGTAAAAGAATAGATCAAGTGTGGTAAGTTCTATAGTTTAATTGTTGTATAGGCCAATGATCTTGCTACTTTACTAAATACTGCACTATTTTATTTTAAAGGATTTTCACTCTAAAATGCATCAATCCATTGACAATTCATTATATTATATACAATAATAAAAAAAATGGTGTATTATTTATTATGAATTTTCATTATATAAAAATAAATATTTATCATGTATAATACACATACTAAAATACTAGTCTACTCCTATATTATAAATTACAATATACAACTTGGAGAGAGAATGACTCCTCACTCGCTTAATTAGAATGTACTCCTAACTATATTATAAAATAAAATACACATTTAAAGAGTGAGAAACTCATGACTCTCCTCACTCTCAAAATTAGACATTCTTAATATTTTTTTCTTATCTCATTTGGAAGTGTATTTCAAGCACTATATATCTCTATAACTACCCAAAAAAAATTATCGCTCAACCATTTCAAATCTTGCTCCTTTTATCTCTCTCTCTCTCTCTCTCTCTCTCTATATATATATATATATATATATATATATATATATATGATCTTCTTAATCGTTTATCGCTTTCAAACTACCATCCTTTATGTCTATTTCTGGATTGAATTTCAATATTATAAAGAAATTATCAAAAGTTAAAAATAACTTCATTCATAATTTATATAAATCCTATATCCTCTTTATATATAAATTAAAATAATTATATTGAATGAGAGCGTTTTTAAAATTCTTCAACAAAAGTGTTTTTATAAATTTTTCTTCAACGATGATGTATTAAGGAATTTTCTTAATCTCTTATCTCTCTTAATCTATCTTTTTTTATTTTTATTTTTTAAGTTTAATTTAGTAATAATGAAATAATACAACATTAGTAAAAATTAATATTATCCTATTACAATAGTAGGGTATTTTTTATATGCAATTAAAACATAATACTAATGTAGTTTATAATATTAGTTAAGGAGTAAAATGATCCAAAAAATGTGAAGACAAAAAATGGGTATTGACATTATAATAGTTATAGACTTATAGATTATAGATATAGAGAGGATTATTCTAAATCATAATGATCTACCCTTATACTAGAAACTAGAATTCCTAATTTAGAGAATGAAGTTCTTACTTTCCTTATGCTTTTAATTAGAAATTTTCAATAGTACCTCTCTTCTCTCTTTGGGAGGTAGATTTCATATCTTTTCTTTGCAACTAGTCAAAAAACATCTCTCAATCATCTCAAACTACCATTCTTTTGTCTTTATCTATATAGTTAATTTTTTTTAAGTGCCTATTCATTTCATTTTAAAAATAATCTTATATCACAATTTATATTATTATAATAAATTCAAAATATAATTTATAGTATTTAAAATATTTATTTATTATGAATATAATTATATAAAAATAAATATTTATTCTGCGTAATGTGTAAAGTCCAATTTTTTTAATAGTGTGATTCAAAAATTTCTTATAAGAATATTGGGGGAAAACGTGGCTGTTAGACGATAAAATTCTCCATCTATACTTGTATAAGGAAATCAAATTTTCTTGAGAAATTTGGAATATTTTAACTTAACATCGACATTTACTTAATTTTTAGAGATTAAAATTAGGAAAAAAATGATTTTTTTGTTTAAGGAAGATAAAACTTTCAAATGCTATCGTAGTAATTCAACGTATTATTTTAAGTACTTATAGACATATATATGTATACATTTATCTTAATCAAATTGGTCTATTTTGTTTCATATCATTAATTTTTAAGAACGTTTTATTTTATTTAATTATGTGTACGTGAACAAAAAATATGTGCTAAGAGGGTAGCAACAACTTTCTTCTACAATTATTAAGATACAGTTGGACTTGATTTAAGCACTTGGGCCTCGGTGGCACTTTACTACATGTTGACCGTCCAGACTATTTCATAATTTGACCCAAAATTTCATTTTTTATGTGTTACAACTTCTTTTTTGCGTCAAGTGTCAACTTGCCAACGAGTTAAAGTTCTTTTCTTTTCTTCTTTTTCAACTGATGGACTTAATCCTTGCCACGTTTTACTGGAGCTGTAGTCAAGGTTTTTTTGGGGGGTTTTTGTCAGTAGCTAACTCACATGGTTAAATGGCCTTTTCGCCTCTGTTATGTTCTTTTACCTGAGTTTGGAGCATACATGGCCAAGTGGGCTCAATTGTGGCAGCTTAATACCACCGAAGTCTAGGTTCACATTGAAGTATACGGTGAACTGTACCAACTAGTCACGATTTCCATCAATCTTTATCTCACATATAGCTTCAGTATATGAGAAAGAATTAATAATACTTAATTAGAATCATAGTGACGGTCCTAAATTATGTAATAATTTCTCTTCAAAGGAAAAGGAATGAGAATGTGTACCCATAGAAAATAGATTCTTTCCATTGAAAATTAATATGAAAGTAAAGTAACTTCATTTCATTTATCCACAATTTTATTTTTTGGCTCAGGATATCTCCCAATCAAGAGCTAGATACTAATTTCTTGAGATATGGAGATTCATTTAAGGGGCTAACCCCCGAATAGACGCTTTTTCATATGCACGAATTTGAAATCAAACCTCTACTTACATGTTTAAGGGACATAGTGATCTGTCAAGCATACCACACCATGTTGGTCATCTATCCATAATTTTTAAACAAAAATTTTATAATAATTTTTATAAAATAAATTAAATAATTTTAATAGCTAATATTTGATGTAGTGAAAATGTTAATTATTGCATAGGATTTGAACTAGTACCTATGCGTTTCTTTTTATTCTTTGAAACTATGTCTGGTGGATGAACTTTGCTAATTCTCTGTCTTGAACTTCCCCTTCAACCAAAAACTCTCCTAGTACTGAACCTCGTTCTTATCCTTCTTGTTTGTCAAAATGAAAATCTCTTCATTTTCAGAGCTTCTTTGACAAAAACATTAATGGCATTGTAATAACTTTGTAACCTTCTTCCACAACTAGATTCACCTCACTCTTTTACTTTGACTCATCATTAACCATAAGTAAAGTTGCTTTTGCCGCATCCTTTTCCATTGGAACCACTCCCTTCAAGTTCGCAGCCTCTAACCCCAAGGGGTTGGTCGAGTGGAGCAAGATGGGGTGTTGTATCTATAGGTCATAGTTTCGAGTCTCCATTCATCTCTTTGGGGTGAGATAAATGTAAATACCTCTTTTTAGCCCTGAAACTTTTCCTGCTTTGGACTGGGGTGCCATCCATCCTCCTAAATTTTCCTTGATTGAAAAAAGAAAAAATAGTTCACGGCCTCCAACAAGAACAATGAAGAACTCAATAAAATGAAAGTGAAACAAACATAAAAAAAAAAAATGCTAAAAGAATGATCTGACTGGGAGAGTGGAAGAATGTGGGTGCTTTGGTTCCTAGCATCTCCCTTGGTGCAACCTTGGTAGCTTAACTTACTTTTGATGGATCTACAATGTTACATGGAATTTAAGATTTTCTACAAATTTTTCCTTTAATGTTGCAATCTTTAATAACTTAAAATGAATTCTACAATTGTCTCACAATTCTTAAAAACTATTAAGAACAATTGTTGATTATATAAGCAACTGTTCTTATGTAAGAACTAACATGTCAATTATTTTAATAGTGAAACTGCATAAAAACTTATTCTTAAATTTAAGAACCTTATAAGCAACTCTTATTAGAGATGTTGTTAGAGGAGGAAATGACAAAGAGTGTTGAGCGGTGCTGCCTAATGTGTGCCTTCTTTGGTCAAAAAGTAAGCTGTGAATGTGAGAATGTGTGTGAAATGTGCATGAGTAATGGTAAGTGAGTAAGTGGTTCCAAGCCTTTTGTTCTTCGTCTATATGATGTGATGAAGTGATCCCTTTCCGTTGCTCGTGTGTGTGCTCAATCTCTTTTCCTTGTTGATTTGTCTGAATTCTCCATTCATTGCTGCCAAAGGAGCTTTCATCTTCTCAGCTTTTTGAGCTTTTCAAGCTTCTCTTGTTGAATTCTTTCATCCCACGACATTCACGTTGTCCTAATTCACCTTCTTTTTCTGCCGTTGCTTTGATCAACTTTGTTTTGATGTAGGAAGCATGCATGAGGATGATGATCTCGACAGAAGCAAAATGGAGTCTCATCACTTTCTGCGTTCAGGTTATTTTGTCTTATTTGCTTTTTCTAAATGCGAAAAGACGATGACAGGGAGGAGACAATTATTGACAAATTAAAATAGATTTCACTCTAAAGCTTGGATTTTGACTTGCCTATGATCTTTTTATTTATTTATTTATTTCTTGTTATTATTTAAATAAAAATTTAATTCCAAGAATTAACACTTTGAACCAATTTATTAAGTTTGTATATAAATACTTTATTTATATAATTTTTTGTCAATTTATTTAAATCAATATCATGTCATATCTCTATTACATTTTCCTTAATTATTGAATGGAATTTGGGATGAATGCTTAATTTTAGTAATTAGAAAATTATGAGGATTAAAAACAAGCTATTAAAATTAGATAAACTAAAATTACATATAATTAAGATAAAAGGGAAGGAGTCCAATTACTTTAGGAATAAGTTGTTGTCTACCTTACTTCACTTAATAATTTTTTATAGTCATTTTTCATTAATCTAATTATTGGTATCAAAAGTCATATTAAATAGATCAAATATATAAAATTTTATATAATTTAAAAATTATTTAAAATTTCATCATTCACCTTATTTTTATGTATAATATATTTTTTAAAATATGAAAAAATATTAACTATAAGATTACAACTTATCAAGATGATATTACATAACGGTTAGATTTGCAAATTTTACGTTATATAATAAATTATTAACAAGAGCAGTTGTCAACAACCTACTCCCTAAATAGATAGATTCCTTCCCAAGATAAAATATGTAAAATAAAAATACAATTAACCCAAAAAATGTATATGTTTTTATTAGGGAAGAATTTGTCCGGTCCATAATCCGTTGACATTCAACTGTTACATCGTGTTTTAATTTCATGGTAATTTTTATTTCTTTTCAACTTATGTCGGGTGTTCATTTACTTCCCCATTGAGAAGAAAAATCATGAAGTACAGAAAAGGCAACAATTCAACAAAGGGTGAGAAATAGAACTTAAGGACCGATTAATTTCAGAATACTCACATTCACGATCCATGATTTATTTATTGATATGTTTATTTTCCATCAAGCACAGAACTCAACATATATAGTGCAAGCCTATGCACCTTGGCATTTTTTTCAGTACATTTATTCATCATGCCTAATAACTTGTTCGGAATCGGCCAATTAAAAGGAAAAGATTTAATAAGTGGTCGTCCCCTTTTTTCCATCGATTTCTTTCTTATACGCAGCTGCTTCTCTACGTATAGAACCTCAGCCAGCCTTCATAAAATAAAAAGACATTCCTCATAAAATTAGCTTGTCTTAATCGTTTAATGTGAATTGAAAAATACCAATATACTAGCCAAAATTTTATCCCAATATATACTTTGTTGTAAACTTGATCCCAACAAACAAAAAATACTATACACACCTTTCAAGAGCCTGAGCATTTGTAACCCATTCTATATTTTCCTCTGGGACAAAAGTAGACACATTCATGCTTAAAACTGTTTCTTTCAGCAGATTCTGTCCAACCTTTTCAAGATTTTCCACGTTTATAGCAGTGGCATTATCAAGGGCATCCATGGATGGATCCAAGCTATATTCCTACGCATTAAGACTCGACATACATTAGTATACCCGAATGTTACAGATTACTACAAAATAAAATAAACATCAAATGAAAACCTTAAATTATTACGAAAAGTATTGAATTAAGATGCATGATTGATTTTCTTTATTGCTGTAATATATCTCCTCACACACAAAAAAGAAGAAAGTCTGTGATATATCCCACAATTGTAAACTACTAACAGGTGATTGGCAAATAAAAATTATTACATTTGATTAAATGTTTTTATTATGAAAAGTTATTTTATTAGTGGGAATTAATGCAAGGTATGGAAGAGAACTGTGACCCTAACTCAAACGGATCAAGATTGTACGTGCATTTCGTTTTAGGCAGAAAATTTGGAAAAAAAAAAAAAAAAGGCCAACGATTTAGGGAAAATTGTTTGCTGTAGAGAAAAATTACTTGTAAAAATTCTCCTCTTTTAATTATTATATTAATATAAAATAAAATAATCCAAACAGCCGCTACTCAGATCATGATTTTGGACCCAAATGTTTTATTTTTTTTATTTTTGGACCCAACTATTTTTCAATCCAAAGTTAGAGATCAATTTTTCGAAATATTAAGATCATTCAAGGAACTTACATGTTATTTCATATTTATTTTTTTAAAAAAAAAATTATTTGTTTTTTTAAAAAAAAATTTTAAAAAAATTTTTGTAAAAATAAAAAATATTTATTTTTATAACAAATAAATTTATTTTTAAAAAATTAAAAAATAATTATTTTTCATTAAAACTGTAGAATGTGCCTGGTGAGGTGGGTACCATACTTCTTCCCGCGCCAGCGTTCACTCAAGTTTAAATAGATGAGTATCCTGTAAATGCTGAAAAGTTACAACAAGAACTCCGTTGACGTTTTTGAGCAAAAGAAAAGATAGAGGACACGAAAGGAGAGGAAGAAATAGTAAAAATTCAAAAAGCAAAGGAGAAAGATGGATGAAATTGAAGAAATTAGTGACGGGGAACTGGTGGAAACTCCACGAGATATTCTCACAAAGTTTGAGAAACAAACTTATGGTATGCACATTTTCTTTTTCTCCTTTTTCTTTTTTCTTTATCTCTTTTTAGTTTCTTTTATCTTTGTTTCTTTAATGTAATTTCTGTTCTTTTCAAGATACCCTCGACCGCAGTGACTGGTTGTCAGGCTTTCATTACGTGAACATTCTTTCTTTAATTTTCTAGTTTCTGTTCTTTTCAAGATACCTTTACCGCAATCATTAGTTGTAGTATCATTACTTGAACATTATTTCTTGTAGTTGTAGGGTGTATCGTTGTCCTAATTTAATTCCATTGTTTGGAAAGCATTTCTGCATTATGTTCTTGCTTTATTTCCTTGGGAAACAACTTATATTTACCATATGTAATTACCCATCGTTTGCAGGGATGTTTTGTCAAATACTGTTCGGGCAATTATTCCATTGTTCGGATCGCATTTATGCATTACTCTTCTCACCTTCTTCCCATATAGAAAGAGTTATTGGAGTACTGTTCGACCAGGGTATTAAATTATGCTCCTTAGAATGTTCTTGCAAGCTACCATTGTTTTCGGGTTGGGCAAACCATGGTACAAACTATTGTTAGGCACTGGAGATTACTCAAAGGAATTTGCATTTCAGATGTAACGACGCATTTTCTCTATTTCTCACCAGCATTATGTGGACTGCCTCTCTTTTCATCAACTCTATATAATGCTGTGCTATCCCAGTTTTCAACGTTTTGTTGGCCCTCTAACATAATGCTTGTTCTTACAATAGGTTGTTACATTTCAAGCTTATACGATGGAGTCTCTAGAGTAGGGGTTAAGCTGGGCCATTTTGAAATGCTGGGTATTTGTTAAAAGGTGATACAAATTTCTAGAAGATTTTAAAAGTAATATATGTATATAAAAAAGTAAAGAACATTCTAGAATACTCTTGTAAAACATTCACAATGTATTTAGAAAAATCTAGAAACTTATAGAAATGTAGCATTAAAAAAAACTAGAAAAGTTAAGAGAAAAGTGAGAAAATTCTAGAACAATAAAATCTAGATATTTTTAGAACTTTCCTTGCATGCCTATAAATAGACAATTGTATCATCAATTGTGGCAAGCACTTCCAAGCACTTCCAAAACACTTCCACTTATCTAATAAAGCCTTACTAGTATTCACTATTAACTACTTCTATATCATTCAACAACTTTACACATATTTTTTTAAAACTAACAGGTTTGTTATTGTTTCAGCCGTTGGTTTTGTATTAATTTCTGGCCTCGCAGCCTTCGTAATGATGGCTGTAAAGTTTTGCTCAACAAGGCACAAAACTCCCTTAAACCTTGAAGTAACGGTTTGAAAAGTGTTTCATGTTGTTTTGTTTTTGTATAACTAGCCAATGACCCAGGTTTTCTTGAGTTGCAGTTGTGATTCCCAACAAGTACTGCAAAAGTGCAAAAGCTTATGTTTTATTTTATAGCTTAATGGTCTGATATTAATAATAAAAATAATTATTAAATTTCTAATAAAAAGATGGGTTTATTTTATAGCTCATGCTCATGAAGTAAAATTCAAAGAAGTCGTAAATTTATATGAGGATGAGAATAAGATCATATATGTTTTATATAATGATTCTCCCATAAAGCCTAATCATGCCAGTGACAAGAATAGTATGGGATGTCCTCATTGATGTATAAATCCATTACCTAGGAGGTCTCTGACTTGATAATGACAAAGCTAATCTAAATACCTTGACAGCTGACCCAACTGGTGAACTGCTAAACTGTCCCAATTAAAGTTTTTGCTAAAATCCTTCAAATGACAATCTATCAAAATAATTTGTAAGTAAAAGACACTCTAAAGTACCTGTAGGTAGAAGTTTTTTTGAGATCTACCCACACAATATTATGTGTGTCACTATATTGTGTTTCTCGCTTTTATCCCATTTATAACTTCAAGTAAATAAATAAATAAATAAATAAATAAATAAATAAAAAGAAAAAAAAAACAGTTATAAAGTAATAAAAAAAATTAAAAGAGGTGAAGAATGAAAGTAAAGTACCCTCCAATGGCACCAAGTAGAACAACATCAGATTGCTTAGCGACATAAAGGGTCTTGTCGGGTAATGGGACTCTTGTCATATTTAACAACACAGCAACTACCCAG
The DNA here is from genome assembly GCA_004329165.1 of Spatholobus suberectus. Taxonomy (NCBI): domain Eukaryota; kingdom Viridiplantae; phylum Streptophyta; class Magnoliopsida; order Fabales; family Fabaceae; genus Spatholobus; species Spatholobus suberectus. The sequence continues at coordinate 42,623,060 of CM014730.1, read as the reverse complement.
TTGAAAATGAAAGTGTTGCAATTTTGAAGGTAGTGTAGAGAAGGATACCTTCAAGAGAACTGGCAAGGAGAAGAACGTCATTGGCGACAGAGATGACTTCAAGGCCAATACCATCACCAGGAAGGAGAGTGCGGATAGTGTAGGAGTGCCTTCCCCTTGGTCATTTGCTGCCTTTGGCTTATTACGGTCTTTCACTGCATTCAAATCATAGGTTGGTTTCTGGTGTAGTGATATCCACAATTAGGCAAGGATAGGCATAAACAACAATAGAAAGTCAAGCTTTTTGTTTATTAATTGGAGTGACAAGAATGTAACTCAGACAATTTTGGGAACATAACAGAGGGACTTACTTTTCCGATAGACACTCAACAAACCACCAGTAGGTAAGCTGAGGAGCAGCTCCAACAAATATACCTCCGGTAAAACCTCAGAAAGTTAATTTTCAGGTAAAAGAGAAAGAACCTCTCAATTTATAGGAATCTATACGATACAATTTCAGTTTGAGACTTTAACTGGGTCTGTCATCAGGATTAATGCTTCCTTTATTAGTGGCATACCTTGATTAATAAATCAAATATACCTTAAATCCTGGATCTGATATTGGAGTATACCTGAAAATAGAGATGAAGCGCCTACCTAAAAAAGCATCAATAGTAAGCAAAAGATTATTAGTATTAAAAACATGATATTATTGACGCAAAGTGGAAACCTTCAAGAATTTTATTCCTTTCTGAACTTCCCAATCGTCCATTGCCCTCACCCACTCAATGTAAATAATAACAATAATAAAACCAACAGATTGTGAGCAATTCAAACAAACAAGGATACCTCGTCGTAGATAAAATCTATAAACCAGCAGGTTCAAGGCAAAATTGAAGCTGCACAGTAATAAATCCAAATCCCAAAAAATGAAATTATAAAACTAAATAGCAAGATCTCGGTTTATGCTGCACTACACTCGTCGAACCATCATGAGCAAACATTTGCATTTTGATACTAAACCCTAACATTATAGCATTCAATTCAAATACGAAAAAACAAGACGAGACAGTAATCGCAACTGTGCGTATGAATCACTTCAATTACATTACAGCGGAGACTAGAGAGAGAAAGTGAGATTACCATATGAAGAGAGAGAGTGTGGTATCGGAGGAGAAATGCAGAGATTGTGATGAGTAGCTGAGAGTATACAGCGAAGAAGTCGTTACTTTTTGTAGCTGATGAATCTTCTAGTTTTGCAATCAGAAACGCTGTCTTCTTGTGTCTTGTTCATCCCTCTGTTGTGGCCTAGCCAGAAGTCGGAACTTGGAGTTATAGCGTTCTACCATTTTGTTGACACTCGTGAGACCTATTCATCATTTTTTTTTTTTGTCTATTTCTTCCAAAGTGTCTCATAAACAGAGTAAACCCTCACTTATAAAGATTCCTATTCAGTCTTTAATTTTATAAAATATTTTCTTTTATATCCTCTTTTAAATATTTTCTTGTGAATTCTTTTTATATTTTATAAAGAAGATATTAAATAAAAATATATATATATTTAATATTTTGAAAATATAAAAAATATTTACTATATTTTTATTTCATAAGTAAAAGGACTAAAAAAAATGATCTCGAAAGATTAGAATTACTTTTTTCCCGAAAGAGTTTATAATACTTTTTTTAACATATCCTTTTAAAAAAATTGTAATTAAATGGAAAATTAATTAATATAAATAGAGACTAATTTAAAGATTATTTTTTAAAATTTCCAAATCATTCTTTAAATTGGTCTTTATAATGACTGTATATTTTTTTGTCTCTAAATCATTCTAATTAATGAATTTCTAGTGATATATTGTGTATAAAGATAATAATTTCGTAAAAATAGAATAATGAAATATATAATAATTAAATAGACCTTGCTTAGCTGAAATTTTAGCATAAGAAATTGAGTTTCAACAAATTCAAAATATCATAATCATTTTACTTACACTAAGCATATGTACGCAGGTAGAAGTCTTTTGAGGGTATTACCTACAACTTATTTGAGATTTTACCTACACCAACCATTTATAGGTAGAAGTCTTTTTGGTTTTACCTTTAGCCAACCATGTCTATCAAAATATTACAAGACTTTTACCTACATTAAATATCTATAGGTAGAAGTTTTTTGAGTTTTACCAACACTAAATCATGTTCATAGGTAAAAGCGATTGTAGGTATTGGTCACTTTTCTTGCAGCGATTATTTTTAATTTTAATTTCCTTTTTTTTAACATTATGGTACATAATGAAATTAAAAGGTTAATGGATTTTCAAAATGTCAAACCGAATTGATATAATCATGTCGTAATGTAGGAGACAAAAGTTTCTAATGCAATATTGTCATTAATTCCATTTGATAAAATAATTTATTTTAAATTTGAACCTAAACAGCTTCCTATATTTACTTCATCTGCAATGATAATAAATAAAAGTCAATAACAATCTCTTAAACATGTTGAAATTTATCTTTTTCAGCCATTTTTTTCCATGATCAATTGTGTGTTGTAATTTTGATGATACTTCATATAGAAGTTTGAGAATTCTCATATGTGATAGTGAAGAAAATTCTTTCACAACTTCAAATGTTGTTTATATAGAAGTTTTTCATAGTTTAATCTAAGTAAGTTGCTAATCATTTTTTTAAGTTAATGTTGTTTTATAGTTATACATATATCATGTTTTGTCTATTTTATTTTAGGAATATGAAGCATTTTTTTTTTTTTTGTGAAATCAATATTGAGATTTCATTTTGCTGTGATTACAAGTGTATAATTCTTAAATTTTATATCAAACACAAGTGTTTTAGAACATGAATTACATTAGGAATTTTCAAATTCAAATTATTATACAATTATTTCATTCTCGTTTAATAAATTATATTATACTAAAAAAATTCTCTCAAATAATTTTCGCACCTGTCCCACTTGCATGGGCACTCCTTCTAGTTGAAACTAAAACTGATTCGGTTAGAAGTGTTGGCATGCTATAAAAGTTGAATTCCCTTTGGTGGCATATTTGTCATTTCGCGTGGGAATTGGTTTTGTTTGGATGTATTGTACGTTGGGAACACCTTTGTAATGGTGGAGACCACTATGGGAAATGTCATGATCTAGCATCCACAGTGAGAACATGGTAAACTACTAAAGAAATAAAGTCAATCTGTTAAATGCTCAAATTGTTATTTCATTGGATTGAGTTTGTTTATGATCAAATTTTAGATAGAGAAACGCAATTAACCCTCCTTTTGGTTCAATGAAAAAAAAATTGATGGAAATAAATATTTTGAATTTTTTATTTTTTTTTAGAGCTCAACAGGACCCAAAGGCCCAAGGAAAAGCAAACTACACACAAATAAGTCTAGGAATGGAAACTCCTGATACATCCACAACCAACAACTGCCTAACTTGAGCAGGAGGTTGCTCATAATAGATCGTTCTACCCTTTAACATGCAAGCCATATTAGCTAAACAATTTGCACACTTGTTAGCTTCTCTATAAATGTGAACAAGTTTGATGCTCCAACTTTCAGCCATAAGCTTTCTAATTTGTTGAATAATCCTACAACTAGTAATATTGCCAAATTTTCCATTCTGAATGCTTCTTGTTATTGTCTCAAAATCAATATAAAGTTCAACAGTAGATAATCTTTTCTAATTTGCAAAATGAAGACCCTCATAAACTCCCTATAATTTAACAATAAAGGCCAGAGCAACACCAATGTTTATGGCAAAGCCACCTAGCCACCTCCCATTCTTATCATGTAAAAGACCACCACACCCTTCTTGTTTAGTGTTGCCCTTAGTAGTTCCATTTGTGTTAAGTCTGATCCAACCTTTCTCTAGTGCATTCCATTTCACCTGCGATATAATTTTTTGGTCGAGGGTGTTGCACCTACAGAACCTTAGCCTTCTTATAATTTACCCAGCTCCTGTTGATATCATCAATAAAATTACCCAATCCTATGAAATTCAAATAATGACTTGCTTGGTTTCTCCACCTCCAAATGAAATAGTTAGCAGTTGCCCTGTATATCAGCCTAAGGAGTGAACCAAGGCTTACTAGCTTTGCCTGTTAAGTTCAGCTTCAGTCAATCCTAGAGATCACTACAGAAAAAACTGTCAAGATAGTTATTGTTAACCAATTGAGTCCAAAACTTTGATGCCAAGGGACAATCTCAAACTGGCATGAAGGGTAGACTTAATTTTGTCACCACAATGCTGGCAGTAAGGAGAAGATAGATTCCAATTGCCTTGTATTGTTTGTAGTTAATCTTTCATGATAGAGGAGCTAAATAAAACACTAGATTCTTTCAAAAACTTCCATTTTCCAAATGAAATTCCACATATTGCTAGCTATCCTTTTGTTAAACCCATTCAATCTACTATAAGCACTAGAGATTGAAAACTCTCCTATCCTCTCTCCAACCAACCTTCTTTTGTCTAAGCTATGCAAGCTATTCAGGTGCAGAATAGGCTTAATTCTTTGAATGATTTCTTCTGGCAACAATTCTCTAAGCAAATTCATGTTCTAGTCACCATTATCCACTGTGAGATCATTCACCTTGAGCTCGTGCTAAGATGAGGACTAGATATGTTAAAATCTTGAAGTTTAATATCAACATCAACCTACCTATTTGTCACACATTTACAGATTGGCCGTTGCCAATCACCAAAAATTCAAACTCACTAAGTTTCACCCAAAGGTTGCTTAGGGCTTTACAGAGTGAAGAGGCTAAACTTTTAGTTATATTCTACTCTATCACATTCCCATCTTTTCTATATTTCCCTATCATCACTTGACACCACAACTTATTACTTTTAATCTTTAAATGCCAACCTAACTTCATAAGGCAGGCTTGATTCATTGTTTTTAGGTTGCATAATTCCGACCCGCTAAGACTTTTAGGGAGCATAACAGTATCCCAATTTATCATATGAACTTTCCTCAAATTTGACTAATCCTCCATATAAATCCTCTTGATTTTTTAATATCCTTGATGATGGATTTAAGAATGCTAGTGGACATCATTAGATACACAGGGATGGCTTGTATGATTGACTTGGTAAGAGTTAACTTCGTAAGAATCACACTCCCAACAAAGGATAATTATTGAGATTTCGGTCCTAACATCTTGTTTCTAATATTCTCCATATTGTAAAGGAATTCTTCCTTCCTTGGCGCTTTACCTAATATTGAAATTCCCCAATATTTTCTTAGGGAATTGGTTTCTTTGAACCCCAATACAGTCAACAAATGATTTATGGTTGCCTCATCAACATTTCTGGAAAAAATAATTTGAGTTTCTCTTGACTAACCAACTGTCCAAACATTTTATAAAAATATTGAGAACCTTCAACACATACTATATTTACACTTGAGTGACCTGCCCAAATAGTAGTAGGTCGTCTATGAACATAAGGTGAGATATGTGAGATCCTAACTTTCATTGGCTTCCACAACCACAATCAACTTCTTGTGAGATAATATAAGAAAGTTTCTCCGTGTACATAATGAACACATAGCGGACAGAAGCTCTCCTTGTCTAAAACCCCATTAAGGAGAAAATAGGGGTTTCTCATTCTATTCCAAAGGATATTTATGTGTACACTAGTTATACACTCCATCATAAAGTTGATCAATTCTTCAAGGTGACCACTTCATATACAGTAGTCTAGATTGAAGCTCCATTAAAGCTTGTCATAGGCCTTAGTAAGGTCCACTTTGATCACAAAATAACCTTGTTTTCCTCTTATCCTATTCATACTGTGTGCCAAATCCTAAGCAATGATGATGTTCTTATGTATGTTTCAGGTTGGGATAAAGCTAGTTTGGTACGGTGATATGATCTCAGGAAGAATTTCCTTCAGTCTATTAATGATAGCTTTGGTCATAATTTTGTAAATTGTATTGCAAAGGAGATAGGCCAAAACTAAGTAATGAATTCCGATTTAGGTAGCTTGGGAATAAAGCATATATCTGTAGTATTTTATGTTATGAATGACAATGGGTTGGCTTCACACTTCACGAGCAAACTCACACACGTCCCCACCAATAACATCCCAAGCATTTTGGAAGAAACTTGTAGGAAAAACCTCTTGGGCCAAGGGCTTTCCAAGCCTCCAAACCAAACACCACACTCTTTATTTCCTCGTCGAAGAAGTTAACCTCCAACTCTTTCTTTTGGAAAAGGGTAAGTCTGAGAAGGAATACATAATAACTTGCCATTCTTCTTTAGATCTATCTTCAGTGAAGAGATTATGATAGAATTCATTGGCTATAGCTTTGAGATCATTAACCACTCACTATTTGCATTGCAAAGCATACTAATTTTGTTTTTTCTTCTCATTGTGACAGTCTTCAAGTGATAATATCTAGTATTTCTATCACCATCAATTAACATTTGGCCGCAATCATCGGAACCACATGAGTTCCTCCTGATATAGAATAATGTTAAGCTCAGCTATAGCTCACCCTCCAACTTACATAAGAACTTGTTTAAAGCTCCCTGGTATATTTTCTGTTGAATTCTCCTCTTAACCTTTGCAAGAACATTCCTCTTTCTTTTGCGAATGCTACCAAAGGATTCCTTATTCCACTTTGAAGCTCTTTTTCAAGATTTTGAATACTATCAAAGAGAGTGTAATGCTTGGCTACTTTCAAGATTGAAGATTGTCCCCATAAACTAACACAAGACTTTTTAGCATGCTTTGTCCTACCTCATATACTTCCTAGGAAACTTTCCAGGAGGTTACCCATCCCAGAATGCTCTAAGTCAATCACACTTAGCTATAGAGTTCTTAAGTGATAGGCTACCAAAAAATAGATGCATCTTGTTGGTATAGGTAGCACTTATTAATTCCTTTAAGCTATCCTCAACTGTGCAGTCCCACCTGCGCAATCTCTGGATCCTTCTCATTTCGGTGTGTATTCGATTCATTCATGTGTCCTTCCTACTGGAAGCTGCCAAGGGACGCTCCTTACCTATGCCTTATCTCTTTTGCATCGGTGATCACTCCCCCCTCGTCAATGCTCGGGATATGACAGGGAGAAGTATCTTTCCTCAGCTTTCTTGTATCATCTTCTTGTTGGACACATGCGTGATCCATGCACTTGCAAAGCAAAACTTTTTTGGAGTTGAATGGTGCGATTTCCTATGGAGAAATATGAGAATAGGGTGGTGATTAGAAACTTCACCCTTGGAAGTACCTGCACAATGGCTTTAAGTAGTCAAGGTGCCAAGCTTTCATTGCATAAAGCTCTATCAAGACGTTCATAAATACAATCCAGGTTCTGGTGGCAAGGACCTCTCCAAGTGAACTTAGGACCTACCGCCTCCATGTCAATCAAATTGTTAGCATGAATCCTTTTATTAAATATGCGACATTTTCTCTGAGACACTTTAGCACCCCATTATTCTCATTTTGAACAGCTATATCATTAAAATCTCCAACATGTAGCCATCACCCTTAATCATTGCTTCTTGTTGCAAAATGTTATTCCACAACTCATTTCGAAGTACCTATAGAGGGCTAGCACAAATCGGAGTGAAAGTCCACACATTACTATCATGAAAATCAACATCAAAAGTGATAAATTAGAAGTCAACAATTCTGGTTTGAATAGAAACCACATTTATCTTCCAAACCATTGCAATGCCTCCAGCATATCCATGATTCTTTGAGCCTTCAAAACCATCGAATCCAAGCAATTTGAAAGTGCATTTTAGGCTCATTGATCGATCTTTATTTTCGTAACAACCAAAATATCAGATGACATGTGTTACAATATTTTTTAAAAGCAAAAAAAAAAAAAAGTAGAACTCACTACCTCATGGCAATTCCAAAGAAGAATTCTATTACCGTAAAAATTCATGATAAACCCTTTGATTAAGTTGCATGGTTCCCTTATGCTCCCCTTCACCGTGTGATAGAGAACATTCCACTATGGTTTCCATCTCCATATCCTGACTATCCAAATTACAAACCCTTCCATGGTAGCTTATAACATTCCAAGCCAAAGTAGAATTTTGTAGGGATGAGTCTACCATGGAATGATGAGTCTTCACCTGATGATTCAATGGTCTCGGGGATGGCAAAAGTAAAAGAAATCTCCTGCATATGCTCCTCCTTATTGCCAACCTCCAGTTCTTCCCCCTGATCATTTCTAAAATCTCTCAATCTAGCGTCACGTTCTTGGTCCAAACAGGTAACTCCCTGATACTGTAGGGGGATGGCAAAAGATACTTGCAAAGAACTCTCCTGCATATGGTCCTCCTTATTGACAACCTCTAATTAATCTCTCAATCTAGCGTCACGTTCTTGATCCAAACAAGTAACTCCCTGATTTTGGCTCCTATGCTACCTATTTCTTGTTTGTCTTGTTCGATATCATGTGGAAAAATTGATGTGCAACCTTCAACTATAATATGCTTTAGAACCTGTTGATGCACGAGTCGGTTTTGCTCTTGTTAATTTCCCATGGAGCCCTCCCTCAAATTAACTCTTTCTTTTCTTTTATCTTGTGTGGGTCCCTTGACTCCATTACTTTCATCTCTCTTATATCCTCAAAGTGCAAAATTTCATTCTGAACTTCTTCAATATCTTCGTTATTGGATCACTAAGAACACTAAATCTAGATCCAAATGGCTTGGTTAGAATCTTGTTAGTTGTCATATCTTGCTCGAAATTTCCTCCCTCCATCTGTCTTTCTTTACCACTAAACTTCCATCGTTGGCGAGCTTTCTTGACCACTGTCCATGGTCTTTCTATAGTTTTTGCTCCTCTAACCGCTTCTTGATTTCCCTATTCCCCACCATTCTCATTGACCCTACTCCGTTCCCATGTGTTTCTTCCTTTTTTTCTAGACAACACTCACCATAGTGTCCAAAGCTACCACAATTGAGACATAGCAAGTAGAGCCCTTCGTATTCTATTTTGTAATAACAATCACTAAATCCAAAAAGAGCTAGTAGAGGCTTCGTTAGGATTAACTTCTATGCAAAAACGAGCATATTTGCCTCACTTATGTGCCATTGTATTGCAATCCACCCTAATCATTTTACCAATCCTATTCCCAATATGAACAGAACCTTGGCATCATAATATTTTGTTAGCAAATCAAAAAACCTTACCCAAACTGCACACTTTCTATCGACTCCGATGTTGTATCAAAGTTTGGCCTTCAACTCCTAGATAATTAGATAATGGTCATATATGAGCCAAGGGCCAGTCCATCATCGCTTTATCCTTGTCTTCTTTATGCTAGAATAGTACCAAAAAGTAATCTTTCCCAAGTTGATCAACTGGGTCACACCCTTTCTAATCCACATTTGCTTCATAGTGTTTCTAAGGCCTTAAATTCAATCTTTCATCCTAATAGCTTAACTATAACTACATTCCTCCAAGGTCTCTGGATTCTTGCTTTCTCTTGATCAGATAGAACAAAACATGGACATTCATATTGTCGCAATTTGGACTCCAAACTTTGATCCTATCCTTATCCTCATCTTCACTTGATTCATTAGTATCATCCTCATCATCTTCTTGCCATTCTGGTATCTCCTTCGCTAATTCTCCCCCTAGCACAGCATTAGCATATGAAACCAACTTCACGTTCTCTCCTATGAGTTCATGTTCCCTCTCCTTCTTTCTCTTTTTGCTCCTAGTCTATCTGATCCTTTTCCTCCATGGAAAGCAATATAGTCATCATTTTGATGACAAGAGATTTCCGTTTTCCTCAATCAATCTTGAAGAGTTGTTGAGTAAGTGCACAATGACTTTTTTTGGTTATACTAGTATTTTGGCATTACCAAATTTTTTCCTTTTTTCTTTTACTAGTTTTTTTTTACCTGTGCATTGCACAGGTATATAGAAATTTTATAAGTTAACAAAGAAGATTAAAGTCACTTGGACACTAAACTTTTCTACAATCTTTCATATCATATACATGTAAATGATGCTTATATATTTTACATCAAATATCATAACATTAGAATATATATCCTTGGTTTGAGCAAATCAACCTCACAATGGATTGAAAATACCCTAAAGAAATTTACATTAGGAATTTGTCTACCTTGCATTAAAATTCTACAATAGTTACAGCTTAATATTTATTCAACCTTAACCACGCATAAACACACTAACATACATATATCACAAAAAGTTATGCAAAACAAAAACATATGTTGAGCTTGTGTACATATTTTTGCTCCTTTTGAAAGGGTTCAACTTGATTTGAGCAAACTTTAATATTTATATGCTGTCAATAAAAAGCAATTTTATAAAAGGAAGAAGTTTAGAACATGTTCTAGTGGGATAAAATGAATATTTCCTTAACAATTCTAAAAGCAAACAACCTTAACAAAATGATGGCTTAGAAGATCAAATTCACGTTTATTTTTCCAAACAATATCCTATGCCAATTGTTTAGTAAGTTGAATACCTTTATGTGCATTTCTCTCCAATGGAAAGTGAAGGATTCTTGAAGACAAATGAATTTTAACATCAAGGAATTCATTACTACTTGTTATATACTCCAATAAAAAGACTATTTAACTCCATAGGTATTAAGCAGGGTAATTTATGTTCTGCTTGCAAACTATAAGGAAGGAAAAGTATTAAAAGTCAAGAGAAAGTCAGCTAATATGTAAACATAGTAAAAAAAATCCACAAAGAAAAGTACAATCACAATTCAAATGTGCTTGAGACAAAAGTAAGTTGTCATTCTAAAGAGCAACAAATGTTGTGGTATCGCCCCAAACAATTGCTCCCTACCTATGTAGGGTGAAATATATTGCCAATGGGGACCATTCTACAAAACTTCAGTCCAAAACTATAGATGTAAATGTATTAAACACCTAAGTATGTTCCCAATGGGGGCTTAACTTTTCCTCTCAAGCATTTTGTTTCTTCGGCAGAGATTAAAATTGAATTCATCCTTGGGAGGATAATCCAATATTTGAAATGCAAATCAGCCTTGCAAACTAATTTACCAGAACATAACCATCGGCCAAAAACATAGAATAATTACTACTAAATTCAAAGGAAACCCAATAAAAAATGGGAAAGTGGGATTAAAGGAGAGTACGTGGGAGTGTCATGTACTGAATAGAATATTGGAAAGTGTTCAGACAAAGGATGATGATTAAAAAATAGGAGTGTGCAATTAGAAATAACGGTTAAAGGGTAAAATGGCTAAATAAAAATGTGTTCACTAAAATGGGCTATTATCTTTATTATTGTTATTGATTATAGATATAAATTATAGATTAAAATTTTAATAAATAAAAATATTCACTAAATCCATTGCTTTGTTTTTTTCTTAAATTTGAATATAACACCCCCCCCCCCCCCCCCCCCCCCCCAAAAAAATTAGTCGTTATAAATTACAAATTTAAGAATGCAACACATAAGACAAAGGCAATCAGCATGTTACCTTGTCTACAGAAGTCAAAGAGGGAGCAAGCGAAATTGAGAGATGACTTCTAAATAGGCACGATAATGATTATTCCCAAGAAGATGAAATCCAAAATGATAAAGGAAGGAAAAGAAGTATAGGAAAGTTACAAACCTGCAGGAAGTGAAAAATTAAGCAAAGAATCGATCAATTCTCGAAGTCAAAAGAGACCAATGAATGGATAACTTTGATATACTTATTCACCTTATTATGCAAAGAAAAACAGAAGATATATTTGCACTTAGGATTAAGGAATACACAAACAAGCACATTACAATATAAGAATGCAAGTGAAAATGCCTAACGATATTCAGCGACTACTGCCCAAATTCCCACCTAACAATAATCATATGAATGATAAAAATCAATCTTATTTTGCTTCCTTACGTTAACCTAAAAGCTAAACGGTCTTATAATGGTGTTTAGGAAATTAATTGTCAGATTAATAATTAATATGAAGTGTTGATAATCTAATTAATAATTAATGTTTTAACACACTCGTAATTATTACACATGTGATTATAGGTAATTTATTCCTTACATCAAACCTTATTTAGTTGTGTCAAAGTAGAAACTTATACAGTAGAGCTAATCAAGCATATTGAATCAAAATCAATAATGGTACATTATGTAGAATCAAAAATTCAAAACTAATTGGACTTGGTAATATAAAATTCATACTTTTTTTTTCCATAACGTAAGGAAAATTTAAGGAATATATAATATAATAAACTGTGAATATGACAGTTTGTTCATTACCATTTCAGATTTTGAGCCTAAAATATACCTATTTTAAAGAATGGATGCCTTGAAAGAAAATTTAATTGGTTAGTATTTTGATCACATATTTTGCAATTGATGAACTGAAGAAAGCACAAAATGACCAATAGGCAGTGGTCAAAGACAATAATTATATTGAAAATAGAGTTTAACTGAGCAGGAAATCAAGATAGGAAATTCTAAACTGCTAATTACCTCATCCACACCAGAACCAAGTTTCAAATCCTCCAAATCATAATATTGCTGAAGTTATGAGCTATAGGAACATTAGGAGGGTGGAGATATTGTAGAAGAAAATGGAAACTGAATCATGAAAGAATTGTGGCCTAGTAGAGTTGTGGTCACAATCAAATTTTGTGACACTTTTATACCCTACAAAATCATAAAGATATTTTGGCTACCAAAGAAAAAAGGTGCAAATTGCTTTCAGAAAATTTCATTGTCAAAAATTTAGAATAAATTAATACTACATGGGATTCAGAGATGAGATCAAAATGGGTGGGCCAAATGAATTTGTCATCACTTGTATGTCCAAATAAAATAGGAATGAATGTCTTTGGTGCAAATAGATCTACAACTGTTGATTTATCTAGACCTAATGGTCTCATGATCAAATAGCCATGTTTGTGTCGCATATGAATGTAATTGTATTCGACGATATTGCACCCACCCTGTGTTTTGCATGATGAAGTTCCAATGTAGAACAAATAAAAGCATAAAGGGCCAGTAAAGCACAGTGAAGTTCCAAAGCAAAAAAAAAAAAAAAACCAAAAGGGATGGTAAGATTCTTCTAACAAGCTTTGGCATTTGTTCAAATCTTGGGCATATTTATTATATATTGAGATAAGCATTTGACTTCTTAGGTCTAATCTACTTTAAAAGGGAGATAAAGTATGTTAGATATAAAACATATTTTTGGCACTTCACTGTACATTTTAAACTTTTAGTATAGTTTGTTAGCGGTGGTCAGTGACAGATTGATCCCTAAAGCATAAAAAGGAGGTAGCATGTTGGATTTAGTTAAACTATACATTGTGTTATACATTCTTTTACTTTATGCATAACAATGACTGAATTTAAATCTTTCTCCTGTTTTTGTGTACGCCACTATTCTATAAAGCTATTAATTGTTCTTTCAAATTGTGGTAAGACCAATGTTGGGCCCTTTTTTTATAGCATGATACCAGGCTTGCAAAGTTTAATTGATTTTGATATTATCAAGTTTGTGATCAAAGAGGTTATGATTATTCACGTTTAGACAAGAATATACAATTGTATCTTGGTATTAGTGTATATTTATGTGTGAAAAAACTCGTAGTATTTATCCTGGATTATTTGGGTTGGGACTAATAATAATTGGCTATATTAGTTTCAGTTATTTAAATCTTCCTTTTATGTGTTTATCTTAATTTCCTAAGCTAAGAAGCACAGACAGGGAGATCAAAAAAGAAAATTTTAAGAAATCCTATTAGAATTTTAAGTGCTCTGACATGGAAACTTATGTGCAAATGAAGATTTCCGTGAAGATACGGGTAATCAGAGAAGGCAATTCTAGTGGACAGATTAGTTATTTGGTCCTTCCACTACAATCCATCAATTGCATTGAAAATAAATTGTAAAATAGTAGAAATTAAATTAGGTACCTGGTTTATAAAATGTATGGGGTTCTTTCTATAAGTTGGGTGACATGGTACACTTCACTACCATGGTTATTTTGGTGTTCAAATTTGTCAGTGGGCACTTCCTTACCCTGGGCCTCTTATATTTTGCTTTGGTAAATGGTACCCGATCTGGACCAGCACTTTGGTGCTATTCTCCTTGAAATATTAATGAAGAGTTATTGGATGCAACCCATAATTTTTTGAGAAATGGAGGCATTGTAATTGATTTTGCTGCAAAGGCTGTGAATGAAAATTGCAGGTAGAGAAAAGAAAAAGACTGGACTTTATAGCCACTCTTATAAATACAAAATGGAAAAGAAGAAAAGAAAAAAAAGGGAATAAGCATACCTCTGCAAAATAGCAAATTAGGAAGAAGGTGTCTATGGAAGTAGAGCCCAATTTGGAATGATAAATGTTGAAAGAGATTGCAAATGAAGAAGAAGCAAGAGACTTATATCTGAGATTGAGGAGAGTTATATCTTTGGAGGTACGAAAGGAAATTTAATTGGTTGGTATACTAAGTATGGAGAGAGCCTCTCCCATGTGCTACAGATAGGATTGATCATCAATCGGTTTTGGTTGGATTAGGGCCCAAAATACCCAATTTGACCAAAACCGATCACTATAATATTAAAGCCATTTCCGACCATAGGAGCTATCAGTTGGTCGGTTCTTGGGTTCAACGAGTAGCGAGTGGATCAAGTGGATAGGAACGGGTCTGGATGTGCTACATATAGGGTTTGCTAGAAAGCATGTTACAACTTATGACAGTTTCATCTACTACAGATATGAAGCTCCAACATCGATGTTGAGGTCACTGCTAGAGGAGTAGACACTGACGATGTGAGTTGGAGAAGGAATTGCTTCCTTCCTCTCTTCCACAATCTTGATCTTTTAATTTCCTACATCTCTAGCAAGAAATGATCGAGGATCACCGCCATGACAAGACTAGGGGTGAGAGAGAAATAGTAAGAAAGAAGCCTGATTTGTAAGAATTAAAGAAGTAATGTTCTAATGAGAGAAGAACATTTTGCTTAGGGAAGACAAATGCTTAACATAGACAATGAAAAAAGGGGAGCATAGATTGCAATTGCATAAGGGACTTAGCCTTAGGCCTACCATAAGAAAGCATAATTACTTTGCTGGAGCATGTAAGGATGGGGCATTGAGGTGAGGTGACGTAACATGATAAGTCCTCACTTTTGTGATTACTTTTTCATTTCAATATTTCAAATTTCATCGAGAAGTTTCACTCAAATTTTGATGAAAATTTCCTTTTTTCAACAATTCGGTCAGATTGATTGCCGACAGAAGGAAAAAACTAAAACTGAACCCGCCCATGAAAATCGACCTTCAACTATTTTTTCTCCCGTCCAACCCGCTCAATCGTCTGAACCCACCCAACAACCTTGTTTTTTTCTTCAAATAACACGAGTATGGGTTGGTTTTCAGATATGTGCTTACCCCTAGCTACAGGTAGCGAGAAAAAGCAAGGCAAGTGAAATGCTTTTCCAAGATGTTTCCAAAAGTAGTATGTTTGTAGGAAAAGTTGAATTCATAACAAATTAACACCTGTCCAAAGAAAGGTTCTCATATTTATATACTATAGATATTGTCAACACCCAAAAACATGTCTTTTCACTCTACTTTTTATCAGTTGATAGATTGCTGATTAACCTATTTGGTGTCCTTTTATAAACATTTTATCAAAATAGGATTCTTTTAAAATAAATTACTGGCATGGGATTGTTTTAACAGTAGACCAGTCAAACCCGTTAGTCTAACTAACAAGAAACAATACATGTAAGCTTTTTTCATTATTTTTTTTTTAATTTTTACTTGGCATGTCACATTAAATTCGCTAGTCTGACTAGGGAGTTTAAGCAAAATCTAATGTAGCGACTAAAAATGCTAGTTGCAGTAGCGAATTTATGTGAGCACGACACGTGACGGATTTTAGTTAATCTAGCTAGTAGGAGTAGTGAATTTATGAGAACGCATCATGTGGTAGATTCTGGTTAATCTAGTAGAGAGGGTACCACATGGAAGTTAATTTGGCTAGTAGGAGTAGCTAATTTATGAGAGTGTGACACATGACAAATCCTAGTTAACCTAGCTAGTGGGAGTAGCTAATTTTTGTAGGTGTAGCATGTGGCAGATCTTGATTAATCTAGCTAGTAGGAGTAGCTAATTTATAAGAACATGTCACATGACAAATTCTAGTATTTTAGTTACTTGCAGTGCTACACACAGTAACATGTGGCATTCCCTGGTTAATCTAGCCAATAGGAATAGTTAATTTATGTGTGTGTTATACATGGCAGAGTGGGTCTGCTATCTGTTATTTTAATATTATGCTTCTATTAACATTTATTATTTTATTTAATTAAACATTTATATCAACTTATTTATTATTCATTATTAATCTATTTACCATTAACTTAAAGTGAATAAATACCTTTCTATTTATTGTTAACTTAACAATAATTTGTTTATCTATATAATTCTTGTTTTCAAATTATTTTTAAATTTATTTAACATCTTAACTTAAAATATTATTTAAATCTACTTTTAAACTTTTAACTTCATTTAATTATAATTTAATTTATGTTTATTATTTTATTTAATTCAAATTTTATCTTCACCTAAGTTGAAATAAAAAAATACCTTTTTCTCAAGCGCCACATGGCACACTCTAAAAATTTAGTTAGTGAGAGTAGTACTATATGCTCAGATGTGACATATGGTATGCTCGCATAAATTAGAACCAAAATCTACCATGTGTCGTGCTCTCATAAATTAGCTGCTCCCACTAGCTAGATTAATCTGAATGTACCATATGTCACACTTACATAAATTAGCTACTCTCACTAACTAGATTAATTAGAATCTACCACATGTCGCGCTCTTATAAATTAGTAGTGGCAAGTTCATTTTTAGAAGCATAAAGGTCATTTATATATCCTATATATACTGGGGGTGTTTTCTGTACATATCCATTACTTTTCCACTTTCCTACTCTTTTGTAGTGCCTTAATTGTCTTAACAAAGGTTGTGTTTTTGGTAAAAAAAAAATGTTATTCTTACTTCTTTTCTTATTGTTATTTATTCTTCTGCAATTATTTATTCATATAAAATTTTTTGTTTATTTTTACTTCTTCTTCTTCTTCTTATTATTATTTATTCATCTATAATTATTTATTCATATAAATTTTTTTTCGTTATTCTTACTTCTTCTTCTTCATAAAATTTTGTGTTTTATTTAATTTTGTTTTTCTCCTCGTTACTTCTTCTTATTATTTTTTTTATTACAATTTTTCCTCTATTATTTATACCTTTGGTGTCTTTTAGGATGGTAGGTCCTGTCCCTATGAATTCTTAATTAAAAGAGGACGATGTATGAATGCATGCTCAAGGAAGGTGAGAGAAGACGTAACGAGTGGCATATTGTTGTTGGTTGATATGAGTTCGTAAGAAAGAAGAATCTCGCAATGAATGATGTTTTTCATTTTGAATTTCTTTATGATTCTGAGATACTACATGTAAACATTAATTAGAGCATGGAGTTGAAAAATTTAGGTTTTCTAGGATTTCTTAGATATCGTTCAATTGATGTTTAAATATTTATGGTGTTAGAACACTTTAATTCGTCTTTTGTTTTTTATCAAGTTCAATTGAAATTAAAGTTATAATGATTAAGAATATGTTTTTTTTTTTGTAATGTTTAATTTAGATTTTTATAATATATTTTTCAACAATGCTGAATTATGTTAGAATAATGATGTTGTTGACAATCAATGATAATTTGGCAAACTTTACTTAACTGGTGTTATTTAGTTTAATCTTCTACATTTACTACTAATGAGAATAAGTACAAAAGGATAGTCTAACATTGTTTTAATATCAAATGCCATGAAGACTATCTCTTTACTAAATGCTTATGCTCTAATGGTAAATATCTAAATATTAGAATCATTTATCTTCGATTAGCATTTCAAGTAATACTTTGCAATTAAATTTTAACACATATTATCATCCAATTGCATTTAAAAAAGAATTCACATTTCATTTTTTTAAATCAGTGTTAAGAATAATATGTATTGGTATTTAATAAATACATATTAAGATAACAAATTATTTAAAGAATAGCTTAAGTTTAAAACAAAAAAATATATTAAATTGTTTTCAATATATATAAAATAATAAATATATATATTAATATATTTTATAGTTGCGTTAACCTAAAATATATAAAAATAAAAAAATATAATGTTTAAATATCATTATATATACAAATATAGGACTTTGAATTGTTTTCAAATTATATGATTATTTACAAATTATTTACAAATTTTTAAGTAGGTTTGAAATTAATTTTTTATTGGATATTTAATCATTTTTTAAATTAGTCTCTAAGATTTTTAATCTATATTTAAATTGTAATGATTTTTGACAATTTAAAGTCATCAGAAACCTTTCAAAAAATTGCATATGAAATTTCTACATTTAGCAAGAAACCTTCCAAAGATTTTTTCTAAAATAATTTAATAAAAAAGGACGCAAATTATCAACTTTAATATTTTAACTTTCAAATTTTGATTAAATATTTTGGCAAAAAAAAAGGGTAATCCAACATAATAAATATAAATTATGTAAAATATTTTATCAATGGGTGTGCCATATTAATGACAAAGTAAAGTATGAAGTAATTTAATCAAAAAGAAAAAATAATCATCAATTTCATTTGTTAAAAGATACATTAATAGCATAATAAAGAATTCAAATTAACTCTAATATTTTAACTTTCAAAATTTAATTATTATGATCGATAGAATAACGGGTAATACAACATATTAATTGCCAAAATCATGTAAAATAAATTAAGAGATATATTAATATGTTAATGGTAGAGTAAAGAATTAATTCAAACTAACTCTAATATTTAAACTTTTAAAATTTGATTATTATGATTGGCAGAATAAAGGATAATGTAGCATATTAATTATGGCAAATTATAAAAATATAATTAATTTAAAAGAGGGAATATTTAATTTATTAAAAACAACATTAATAATAATATATAGTTGTCTTTAATAAAAATAGATTAAGATGACAAATTATTGAAAGTATAGCTAACATTTAAAACAAACAATATATTAAATTGTTTTCAAATTATATGATTATTTACAAATTATTTATCAATTTTTAAATAGGTTTTAAAATTAATTTTTTCATTGAGTATTTAATCATTTCTATTTTAACTTTGTCTCCAAGAATTTCACAAATGTTATAAATTGTTTTGAATTTGTTAAAAACCTTTCAAATAATTGCATACAAAATTATTACATTTAGCATGAAATCTTCCACATAATTTTTCTAAAGTAATTTAATAAAAAAGGAAACAAATTATCAACTCTAATATTTTATTTTTCAAAATTTGATCATTATAATTGGTAGAATAAAGAGTAATCCAACATAATATATATAAATATAAAATTATGTAAATATAAGACATGCAAATATATATATATATATATATATATATATATATATAGAGAGAGAGAGAGAGAGAGAGAGGGTCAGGATCCATTAACACCAAGTGTTAAAGTCAGTCAAATTACACCTTCAATAACTTTTTTTAGAATGCAAATTTAACCAATCCAACTGTTGAATTATATGATATTATCTTCATGATTATGTATATGAAATTTCACACCATTTGGATTTTTCTAGATATGTTATCTAACATTGAATATTTACATATATTTTAATAACATATTGTACGTTAAAATAAAGTGTTGTGATGAAGTATTAAATAATTTTAGAATTGTACGAAATTTTGTATACTTAATCTAATTAATAAGAACATCAAATTCAATGGTTAGATTGGTTAAATTTGTATTCTACAAAAAGTTATTGAAGGTGTAATTTGACTAACTTTGACACCTGGTGTTAACGGATCCTAACCCAATATATATATATATATATATATATATATATATATATATATATATATGATGGAAGATATAAGGAGATAATAGTAGGAGGCATTTTTGATCGGGTTTTTAACCACAATAGTAAAATTTTTTTTACTAAAATAATAATAAAAAAACAATTTACCGATCTAGATTATTTTAGAAAAAGAGGCAAAAACATATATACATGAGGCGCATACTCAGTTGATGACATGCGTATGTTAATAGTGGCGCCTTGTGTAACACTCATTCATATTAAATACAATTCATATTAATTTAGTTATTAAGTTTAAGTAAATGAAAATGCGTGTAAATTTTTTTCCACTTTTAAAAAAAATTCCAAACTTAATAGAATTTGGAAATGGTAGTAAAAGATGAAAGATAAGACTGTATATACATATATATCATAAAATTATACATCATGGTTTGATAATACTGAAAACAAAAAAAAATACATCAAAAGATAGACATTATCTAACCCAATATGTACATTGAAAAGATCCTCTACAGAGCAGTGTTCATCTAACTTATCTCTCATACAAAAAAAAAATACTATAGGTCTTCAGGTCCTCCCCCGTGGATATATCTTCTAACTTGTACTCAGCATCACGAGGCGTTAATGTCGTCTTCAATAATCACGATCAATCATACACAAAAGAAAATAATGGAGTGAGGTGTTTTGTTCTAAAATTACTTTTACATGTATGGTAAGAAATCTACCATAAAACAAAGATAAAACACAGCTAATAACAAAAGGAATCCTAAGGTTCATTCTAAGTTGTATCAGACTATCCTTGACTAGATATGGATCCATACTTCCCATTAGTGGGTAATAGTTCTCAACAGAACCTAAAAAGTGACTGAGAGTACATATACCTCTCTCAACATCATCACGTGGTATAGTCCTTATTATCATTAAGGAAAATAATACTCAAGATATCCATTTATAGAGGTATACTCTCAAACCAATCCTAGAATGTTGAGCAGCTGTCGAGGTTATCGAGCTTGGTCAGGCGCGTATCTCAGCTCAAGGGCGCTACCCTGGCCATTGGGATCTTCACCACTCGATGCCTACCCCCAACACCTTTGCAAGTGGGTCCCTGCCTTTCATTCCTCAGTGTACCAAACTGTAGCTTCCCAAACAAGGTGTCATGCTACCGCATGTCACTTGCTTTACATTACTCACTAAACTATCAATTCCTAACTTCTCAAGTAGAGGTTTCCCTGGTCTCAATTAATTTGAGCACCAATACAATCAACATTTCTGCCTTATTTTGCAGAAATTACACAATACCAAAATTTTAATAAATAACAATTTAATAATCATATAAAATTTTAGTAAAATAACGACATAGTAATTATGATTTAATTACTAAAATTTTGGCAGAATAACAACTAAATAAATACATTTTAATTTTCTAAACTTGAGCAGAGTAACAACTTAGCAAATGCATTTTAATTTTCTAAAATTGAACAGAGTAATAGCTTAGCAAGTATAATTTAATAATTTAAATTTGAGCAGAGTAATAACTTAGCAATTACAATTTAATAATCTAAATTTGGGCAGAGTAACAACTTAGCAAAATTAAAGTTTAACATCAAACAATATAATAATAATAATAATAATAATAATAATAATAATAATAATAATAAAACTTAAGCCTAAACAGTTTTAGGGGAAAACCCTTCCTACCAACATGCAAAGTGACAATAATTTAGAACCAACCCCACTCCCTCCATTACCTCTAAGGTGGTTGATGAAGAGGATGGAATTGTTGGTGCAAAGCTTCTAGGAGGAGAAATTCTACTAGTTGAAAACTAGCAAAATTTTAACATAAAAACTAGATAAAAATATTTTAGAGAAAGAAAACTTTAGAAAGAGAAGCTCTCTAGCTTGGGAGAGGAAGAGGAGATGCTGAAAATTTGAAGGAGGGAGGGGCTATTTATAGAAGAAGAAGGGGTCTTAAGTGTCCACCCATGACATAAGCAATTATGCAATAAATCAAGTTTTAAATTTGTTTTAAATTTAAATTTAGGGACAAATATGCACACTTAGGGACACATACACCATTTAGGGTGTTGAATCACCTCTCCTAGGCTTGGGGATGTGCTCCACCAGCTGTCCCAAGCTCCTATGTGCCAATTTTGATCTGTAGGTGAATTAATCGGTACCGATAAAAACGCCTAAACTTGAAAAAAATGACTTTTAATATCAAAAAATAAAATTAAATGTAAAAACAGGACAAATACATTATTTTTCATCAAAAATGAAATTATAATAATTAATTTTAAGTTTTTAAAATTTATTTCAAATTTTATCTATTTATTTTGTATTTTTAAGCTAAAAAAATTCATAAAAAATCTATTTTAATTCAATAAATACCAAAATTTTTATGAAAATTATAAAATTAAATATTTTACCCATAAATAAACTAAAATTACCATTTTCACCCTTTTGAATGTCAAACCAATACTGACTGGCTTATAAGACACATAAGAGTAATTTGGTCATTTTACACAAGAATCCCAGAAAATTCTCAAAAAATTCCCAAAATTATATTTTAATATACATGACATAATTTCATGCTCAAATTGACATTTTAATGTCAATTGAATCTTTTCCTAATGTCAACCCTTAATATTGAGAAGTAGGGACAAAATTGTTATTTTCTAATTTTTCCGGGCTCCAACTCGGAAAAATTATTAAAAACCACGATTAAATAGCTCTTGAAATTTTGAGCTAAATGGTAAGAGTCAGAATTTGGAAATTCCTTCCCAATTTTTCAAAATTGCATTGTCAAATATAAAAAAAACAGTTGAAGAATTGAAATAGGATTGTTATATTTTTCACTACTTTTCTTTCAAAATAAAGTTTTTATAATGAGAGATACTTAATATAAAATTTTCAAAATATTTTGAAGTCAAAAAGCCTCTAGTTGGTTCCTACAGTCAACTAGGGATATTTTTGTCATTTTACAAAAATTATCTCAATAAATTCTAGAAAAATCTCTAAAATTATTATTAATTGTTTTAAATACATTGATGACTTAAAACAATTTTTAAACATACAGAATAATTTAATATATAAAAGTAGGGGTGTTACGCCTTGCTTTGAATTTTTTTTTTATATAACAGGGGCGCCTTGCGTTTAAATAATTTTTTTTTACTTATAACAGGAGTTGGTGCCTCGCGTTCAATATTTTTTTTTAACTTCAATAGGAGTTAGTGCCTTTTGTTTAAATGGTTTTTTTATTCTTGTTTAAATATTTTTTTTTACTAAAAAAACATTTTCTCGCCACCAAAAATTACTCCACACTATAGCAACCAACATTAACATCTTCTCACAACTTCATCACTAGTCCCTTGTGTTGATTGTCCATTTTCATCATGGGTGTGGGTGTATACTCAAGAATATGACACACCTGCTGTTGTGCCTCCTGCTAGGCTTTTCAAAGCCATGACACTAGATTTCCATAACATTTTCCCAAAGCTTGTGGATGGCATCCATAGTATTGTATTCATCGAAGGAAGTGGTGGTCTTGGCACTATCAAGAAGATCACCACCATTGAAGGTCAATAAATTAATGCTACCCTGTAATTAATTAAACACATGGTAGCATATAGTAAAAAAAATTATTGAACGTGAGGTGCCAACTCAATTAGCCCCTCTTGTTAAATATATATATAAAAAAATATTCAACGTAAGGTGCCAATTAGTAAGGAAAAAATTATTTAAATGCGAGGAGTTGGCGCCTCCTATTATATATATAAAAAATTATTAAATGTGAGGTGCCAACTCACTTGGTGTCTCCTATTAGCAAACACATTTCGTCAACTGAGTATGTGACTCGTGTATATATTTTTTGCCTCCTTTTCTAAAACAACCCAGATTGGTAAATTGTTTTTTTATTATTTTTGTAAATAGCTTCTTTTTACTACTTTTGTTAAAAAGTCTATTTGATCACCTTTTATCATTCTTTATTTTTGACAAAATTTGATACAAAATACCATAGTAATATAAAGTTTAAATTCAATGGTTAGATTGACAAAACTCACCTTTTATATAAAGTTATTGATGGTGTAGTTGTTGGTAAAAGTTACGACGGTGTAATTTGATCCTTCTCTATATACACTAGTATTTTAACATGTACAATGCAAGGGATAAATGTTATTTTACATAACTAAATTTATAATAAATAAATATTTTTTAATATATAAATTATATTATAATTAAAATTCATAATAATAACTATTTTGTATATAAAAATTATATTTTAGATTTATGATAAATAATTTATATTATGATAAATAATTTATATTATGATATAAAGCTTTTTTTAATTATTGATAATATCTTTTAAAAAAATATTAAAATTTAATTTAGAAATAAAAATAAAAAAGATAAACTAAAAGATATAAGAGGTTAAAAAATTATTAAAAACACTTTTGTTGAAGAAAAATTCCTAAAAATGCTTTTGTTAAAGAATAGCTCCTAAAAGCATTCTCATGTAAGATAGTTATTCTAATTTATATATATAAAGGATAGAGGACATATACTATTATTTTTATCTTGTGCAATGCACCTGATAAATATTTATTTTAAACAATTAAAATTTATCTATAACTATAATAAAGGGATACTTTCTTTTGGTCACTACCTTTTTATTGGACTACTACACCTTTTAGCCACTTTCTAAATTATCTACTATTTAACCATTTAACAACTCTCTAAATTATCTACTATATTCTTTCTTTTATTTTATTTTTTTCTCTTCTCATCTTTTATTTTATTTAAAAAAAAAAATCTTTCTTCTAGTAATAAATAAATACTTTTGAGTATATAAATTATATTATACTTAAAATTCATAATAAACAAATATTTTTGAACATATAAATTATATTTTAGATTTATGATAAATAGTTTATATTGTGATACAAAGTTATTTTAAGTTTTAACTATTGATAATTTTTAAAAAAATATCAAATTTTAATTTAAAATAAATATGAAAATGATAGATTGAAAGAGATAAGAGATTAAGAAAAATCACTAAAAACACTCTTTTTGAAAAAAAAAAAAAAACTAAAAATACTCTCATTAAAAATAATTCCTAAAAACCTCTTGTTAAAGATAATTATTCAAATTTTTATATATAGTAATATTTTAGTCTGTGTAATGCACTGGATAATTTTATTATTTTATATGATTAAATTCATGATAAATAAATATTTTTAATATA
Source organism: Spatholobus suberectus (assembly GCA_004329165.1). Taxonomy (NCBI): domain Eukaryota; kingdom Viridiplantae; phylum Streptophyta; class Magnoliopsida; order Fabales; family Fabaceae; genus Spatholobus; species Spatholobus suberectus. The sequence goes on along the minus strand of CM014730.1, from coordinate 42,597,924 downwards.
TAAATTATGTTATAATTAAAATTTGTATTAAATAAATATTTTTGATCATATAAATTAATTATATTTTAGATTTATGATAAATACTTTATATTGTGATATAATGCTATTTTTAGCTATAGATATTTTTTTTAAAATATTAAAATTCAATTTAAAAAAATAAAATGATATATTGAAGAGATAAGAAGTTAAGAAAAATTTCTAAAAATGATCTCTTAAAAGAAAAATAACTAAAAACACTCTTGGTGATGAGTGGTCCCTAAAAATTTTTTCGTTTAAAATAATTATTCTAATATATATATATATATATATATATATATAAGGCGCATATACTATGAGAATGACTTTCTTATGTAAAAATGAGAATAGTCAATCTCAACCGTTAAATTAGAATAGAAAGCCTAGATTAAAATACTTAAAAATTCAAATTTAAACCTCATGAACCATCAAATCTCTAAAAAATCCATCAAACAAAAATCAATATCTAAATTGTTTTGATGTGGTGGTGGCGGTCATAGTGGTGATGGTAATAGGTTAATAACAATTTTGTAGAAGAGTGACGAGACAATTGAGATATTTTTGAACATGATAATTGAGATCTTTTAGAAATTAATTTGATTTTTATTTGGTAAATCTTTTAGAGATATAATAATTACATAAATTTTAAATTTGAATTATTAAATATTTTAATCTAAACCTTTTATTTTAATTTAACGGATGAAATTGATTGTTTTCATTCTCACATAAAAAATCATTCTATATGCCATATATATATATATATATATATATATATATAAGATGGAAGATATAAGGAGATAATAGTGAGAGGCGTTTTTGACCTTTCTTTTCGGAGTGTTGGAGCGACTCTTTGTTTGCAGTTGGGTGCTACCTCTCTCTACTCTTGTCTTGTGCGGGTTCAGCCTTTGATTCCTATGGATCTTCATGGAAAACCCCAGAATTCTGCGTTGAAGGAGCAAATGCAGGAGCAGGTACCCCCTTCCACCAATTTTCCTCGAAAGGATTCCTTTTTCTCTTCTTTCATTTTTGGTTTGTTTGGAATATGGTGCAATCATTAGTCTCATTCAAGCTTTTCTTCGTTAGATTATGAGTAAAGTTTGTTGCTTTATGGGTCTTGCTCTCCTTGTGTGCCCTTTTGGATTTTGACCTTCATCCTTTATCGTTTGAATTTTGTGAACTCATGTTTTTTCTTTTTCTTTTTGAAGAACTGTTTTTTTTTTCTTTGTTTTCTTGGCCATCTTGTGCGAAGTTTTTTTTTGTTTTTTCCCCTTTGGTTTGATTCTTATAGTTTTACCTTCCACATTTTGGCTCATAATGTTGGGCATCGGGTGTGATGATTTCTGGTTGTTGTGTAACCGAACAATTGTACAGCGATATTTGCTAATGTGGGATGGAACAATGCTTAAAATGCGATAAAACTTCCTCTTTCTTCCGAATGACTCAGCCATCACCTTTGAAAATAGCCAAAAGACTGACTTTGAAAACGTGTTTATTAATGCATTCGATTTGGGAGTATGGAAATATTTGTCTAAGCTTTGATCATATTTCTATTATTGCTATAAAAAACTGTGAAACTGGGTCTGCCCGTTCTGGGTTTAGTGTGAATAAGGGATCGCATGGTAAGTTATATGCTTAATTTTTCGCTGAACTGCATCATGATCAAGTTCAATTCAACACGAACAAACGGAGCTAATTTGTTCTCAATCATTCTCTATAAACCCATCCATCCATTTATTATTGTTTTTCCGATCAATTTTTAGGAATCTTAATATGCCGAAGTCAGCAATTGACATATATATAGCTGTATTAATTATATTTTGCAGTTGGAATTGGGAAATCCTGTTGTGATAATCTTAAACCAAAGGCAGAATATCTACGAAAGGGAGGAACACGAAGATGATGAGAAGAGCAAGCTTATATCATTAGGACAAACGAACAGTTTAAGTGTAAGTTCCCTTCTTTTACCCTCTAAATCCTATATTAATGAAGAAAAGTAATGCTATTATGCTAATCATTTTTTATACATACTAAACTGCAGACCAAGCAAGATGTTCCAAAGTTAGAGTCATGTGGCACTTTCCATGATGAGAAATCTGGACAACCTTTAGCTTTTGATTTCTTGTCCAAATCCAGACACAGCACTAACAATCCACATGCACAGGTGCTATTAAATACATTACCCACAATTAAGCAGTTTGTTCTAGTTGTGTGTGTAGTGTGAGGTATTCAATTAAGCAATTAATAATATATGGTTTGGCCTGTATTATGTGTGTTGCAGGTGGAAGAGGATCATAGAATATCAATGAAGCACTTTCCCACTAGTTCTGGAGAGGAAAGAGAAACATCAGAAATCATGGAAAGAAGTGCATCGTGGTTGGTCACCTTCACATATTCTTTGTGCATGCTTTCAATGAAGTTCAGCAAACCACTTCTCCAAGCACAAGGACCCCATCCACCTTGGCTTGCCATGGTAGTAATGTTCAGTTTTATTTTGTTTTTATCTTCCGCTGTTGTTATGCATCATGTTGGATCTCGGTTCACTCAGGTGCAGAAAACTGTTATGATCGTTGTCTTAGCTGTCTTCCTTATTTCTTCCATTCCTTTTGGCTGGGTGGTCGCATGAGATGTTAGTTGTATTTTGTTATTTACATAATTTCATTTGCATAACAATGTTTTGGCTGTATCAATATCAACAATTAATCGGATGTTAAGAAAGATTATTACTCAATATATCGATGGAGGAACATAGAATGACAGGCATCCCCGCCGAATGCACCCCTTTTTTTTTTTTTTTTTTTTAAATTCAATTAGAATCTTAAGAAGCAAAGGACAATACAATAAGAAATTAAACAAGATTTAAGTAATGTAGAGTTAAAAAAAAAAAGCAAAAGGACAATACAAAAGGACAAAACTATTACGTTAATGACTTTATTTGATATAAAAAAATATATTATATATAAACTTAAACGAAGACTAAATTGGATATATATTTATTATTATTAAATTAAATAATATTAATATTATATAAACTAATAATATTAAAATTAATTTTAATAAATATAAATTAGTATATAATTATAGGATATTAATAATATTGAAATTAATAAATACTGGTAATATTAAAACTAATATTAATAAATATAAATTAATAATATATACTTTAGTGACTAAAATAAAATATTATTATTGATGAAATAATTTTTATACTTACTTCACTAAAAAATGTATATTTATAATATATATTTTTAATTAACCTTCTTCTGATATATTTATATCATATCTAATATATTTAAAATTTTTTAGAAGTTTATTAATATATATTAATTTATATATATTAGTAAACTCTAAGGGTAGGGATTCAATCTCCGTTTATGTGACAAGTATATATTATTAATTTATATTTATTAATATTAATTTTAATATTATTAGTTTATGTGATGTTAATATTATTTAATTAGTAATGATAAACATATGTGTAATCCTAGTCTCCATTATCTAATATAAATTCATTCGTATATCAAATAAAGTCATTAGTCCTCGTAGTTTTAGTGTTATTGGTAGACTTTAAAGGTGGGGTTTTAATTTACTTTCAACACTTTAATTAATTCTTTTTTCATTTTTGCATACCACCTACATTCAAACTTATTGTAAATAAGAAGAAAGTTGAAAAACTAAAAATGTAATTAAGTTAAATATAACTTAACAGAATTATAATACTGTTAGCGTATAGGAGTTTAATTACAACTTTTTAAACTATAAATTTTTTAAAAAAATTTTAATTTTAGAGACTTAATTAGAAACTATATAAAATTATAGGAGTTTTTGGATTAATTTAACCTAAAAGGAAATCAACCCAAGAAAGCAATTTCCTAGTCTTCAATCAAATCCATTTGAGACCTGAGGAGGAGGGTAAAGACTAAAGACAATGCACCCCAAACCTTCCCACATGGTCTATAAGTGCACATCTTAATTAAGTCCTAACAAATTAAATGCCTTGATGATCCAAAGATGTTCTATTCAGCGCCTATCCTAAACATGGAAGGCACGGTTAATCTATTTAACTTCTACTTTTTTTAAAAGAGTAAAATATATTAAATTAGTCTTTAAATTATAAACTTTAGTCTATTTAATCCTTAAAATTATATGAACGTTATTTTAATCTTTAAAGCTATTAAAAAATGATCACTTTAATCTTCAAACATATCCAACGAAAGTCATTTTTGTTCACAAAATTTAGGCCAAATTATTAATTTGGTCCATTTATTTATTTAATTTGATCCCTCTATTATTAAAAAGTTCAATTTAGTCTCTTAATTTTTAAAATCAAGTCAACATTGTCCTTTCCATCCATTTAGATGGTAACAACGTTAGCGAATCAAATTCTGATGGTTTAAAACTGCAATTAAAAAATTGCCACTATAATTTTACAAATAATGACAGTTTATAGCCACTACTATTGGGATTTTATTTTAATAGTTTAAAAAATAACAAATTTTAACATAGTGGTGGTTAGAGACCGCCACTATAATAATTTTATTTTTTAAAATTTGATAATTTTATTTATATAATAATTTTAAACTATGATAATTTTTTTATTGAATTTAATTTATTAAAATTTGTAAAAGTTAAAATAATTTAATAAATTTTACTTATATAATATTTATAATGACATTTATATTAATATTTTAAATTTTATAAAACTATTATATATGATCATTATTATTTCCAAAATAATTATTTGTATTTACAATTTTTAATTTTTACCTATAATGAATATAAAATAAAAATATAACATTAAAATTTATAACACCGTT